>PVIW01008743.1:0-57938 GCA_004026585.1 Noctilio leporinus | reverse complement strand
GGAGAGAAACCTTACTATATGGTTGGCTTTCACCTGCCTCCAGCTACGGACCTGGCTGGAGATCTGGCTTGCAACCTGGTTATGGGCCCTGACTGGGAACCAAAGCAGCCAACACTTTGGGTTCTCAGGCCAGCGCCATTCCACTGAACCAGCCAGGACTCAGGGTGGTTTTTATTTAGCTGATTCATTTTGTATTAAAGTAGTATCTCATGGTTTTGATTTGCAGTTCTAGATTATCAGTGAGGTTGAGAATCCTTTCAATGTTTATTGGTCATTTGGTGAATAGAAACAGTAAAAACTTGTATCCTTATATTAACAGTGGAAGTTACTTTCTATTCCTAGTCCTCTTTGGCATCTTGCCTGTCATAGCTTTTGCTCATTTTCACCTGCCTTATTCTTTTCTTATTGATCTGCAGGAGTTTTAAAAAATAAATCCTAAAGCCCTGGCTGGTGGCACAGCAGATAAGGTGCCAGCCTGAGAACCCAAAGGTCTCTTGTTCAATTCCCCAGCCAGGGCACATAACAAGGTTTCAAGCCAGGTCTCCAGCCAGGTCCGTGGCTGGAGGCAGGTGAAAGGCAACCATACATTGTTGTCTCTCTCCCTCTCTGTCTCTCTCGCTTCACCTCTTTCTAGGAATAATAAATAAAATATTTTAAAAATAAATAAATAAATCCTAGATATCAGTCCTTTGCTGGTCATGTAAATTGTATACATTTCCAAGTCTGTAGCTTATCTTTTTTTTTTTTTTAAAGAAAGCCTTTATTTAAAAAAATATATATTTTATTTTTCTTTCACCTGTCTCCTTATGAGACAGGTGCCTTTCACCTGTCTCCAGCTATGGACCTGGCTTACAACCTGGTTATGTGCCCTGGCTGGGGAATCGAACCTGCAACTGTTGGATTCACAGGCTGGCACCTTATCCACTGTGCCACCAGCCAGGACTGGCTTATCTTTTTATGTTGTTATGCTGTCTCTTGTCTTAGAGATGTTTAAAAACTTTAGCTCTGGCTAGTGTGGCTTAGTGGATTGAGTGACAGAGAACTAATGGGTCACTGGTTTGATTCTCAGTAAGGGCACATGCGTGGTCTTTGGGCTGGATCCCTAGTTGGGGGTGTGTAACAGGCAAATACACATTGATGTTTCTCTCCCTTTCTTTTTCCCTCCTCTCCCCTCTCTCTAAAAAATAAATAAATAAAATCTTTTTAAAAAACTTAGAAATATATAGCAATGTGTCAATCTTTCCTTTTATTGTTTGTGGCATTTGTATCTTGTTTAATTATATATTATATCATCAATATATTTTCCCTATATATTATATATTATATCATCAATATATTTCCCTATATATTATATCATCAATATATTTTCTTTTCATAGTTTTATGTTTTGTTTTTCATACAATTTAAGCTACATTCCCCTATTTGGATAGCCAATTAATCCAAGACAATTTAACAAATAGTCCATCTTTTCCCACTGGTTTTTGTTATATACCAAGTTCTTGTATCTTTAAGGGTCTGAGTCCCTTAGTGGTCTACTTATTTGCCCATGCACCAAGACTACACTGCTTTAATCACTGTAGTTTAAGAATAAAGTTGTGATATATGATAAGGCAAATACTCTGGTATTCTCCCACTTTCAACTTGTTTTGGCTTTTCCTGACTATTTACTTTTCCATAGGAATTTTAAGACCCACTTGCTAAGTTCCATACAGAAGCTTAGAGTTTGATTAGAATTATACTGAATTTATAGATTGGAGAAAAATTACCAGCTTTATATTGAATTTTCCTTTTCATAAGGATGGCATACCTGTCCATTCTTTTATGTCTTTATTTCAAAAGGTTCCCCAATAAAGTTATAATTTTCTCCATAAAGATCATGCACATATTTTGTTATATTTTTTCTAAGTATCTTAATAGTTTTTGTTGCTATTACAAGTGGCATTTTCTTTTTTCTTCTTTTTCAATGTATGGTTGCCTTTCACCCACCTCCAGCTGGGGACCAGGCTGGAAACCTACCTTGTAACCTGAGTATGTGCCTGGCTGGGAATTGAATCAGCAACAATGACCAGGTTGGGTCATTGCTCAACCTACTTAGCCACCCAGCCAGAGCCTACAAATGACATTTTCTGAAAACAAAATTTATTTGTTTATTGCTGTGATATAGGCACACTGATGTTTGTATATTTATCTTCCCTCCAAGAGGGGTTATTTTAGTTCTGTTTGTAAGTTCTCATGCATTTTTTAATTTTAATATGTGAAAGTCATAAATATCATTAATGGACTTTTAAAGTAGAACATCCTTGCATTCCTGGAATAAACAAACCCTTCTTTGTCACTACACACACACACACACACACACACATACACACACTTACACACAATGGCACAAATTCCACTGGATTTAGTTTGTTAAATTTTTATTTAGGATTATTAGTCTTATAAGTGTGATTGGCCCTCTTTTTCCATTTTCTGAGACAGTTTGTATAAATAAATAATTCCTCTAAGATTTGGCAGAATACATTTATAAAACTATCTAGGTGCTGTATATGTGTGCATTTTTAGCTTCTAGTTCAATTTATTAGAATGCATAGATCTGTTCAGGTTTTTAATTTATTTTTCTATCAGCTTTGACTGCCTTTCATTTAAATTCTCCACCTCTTTAGGATCAAGACCTCATCTCCCGTCCCCAGGTTACTAAAACTCAGGCCCTTAGTTAACAGAATCAATTCCCTCCCAGCCCCCTTCTGGTAACTGTAGACCCAGTTAGCTCATCCTCTGGCTTTCAGTTTCCTCTTTGTTTCTAGCACCTGGGATTTTACTTCCTTTTAGATAATTCAGTCATATGTTTAATTTTTTCATATTTTATCCAGTATTTCTAGGTGATGGTACTTTCACATGTTCTAATTCTTCTATCTAGTTTGATTCTTAAGTTGTTTCCATTTTATAGATAAGAAAGATAGGATTCAGGTTGTTTCACAGACCGCTAAAGGTCACACCACTAATTCTTTTAACCTAGTTATTGAACCCAGATATTCTGGTTCTCAGTCCTGTGCTGTTGCCATGTTATTCCATGCCGCCTTCAAAAGCCTGAAATATCTAGCCACCTTCTCCAGATCCTGGCACACATGCCTCCATTTGACCAATAGTATAGTTCACTATTTATAGCATGTTCAATTCTAGGTCCACAGAATAGCAAGAATGAGCAGTGCAGTCATCGCCCCTGCCCTCAGGCAACTGACCTTCTGTGGGGAGACAGACATCAAATAACCACTAGCAAATGTACACGTGCAATTGTGCCATGTGCACACTAACTGTGCACTGAGCCAACTGGGTACACCTTGCTGTAGTAATTCAGAAAAGGGGAATTTGACCCTATTAGAAAGGTTAGGATACCTCTCCTGACGGTGGGGTAAAGGAGCTAAAATCTGAAGAAGTGTCAACTGAGAGAGAAATGGAGGAAGTGTCTTTTAGGCAAGGGTTCACTTGTCACAAGGGCTCTCTGTGGGAGGAAGCACCACGGACAGGAAGTGGAGTGCTCTGGTGTGAGCGGAGAGTGAAGGGGGCCAGGAGGTTTGAGAGGCTGGCTGGGCCACACCTGCAGGGCCTTAGAGGGCAGGTTAAGGACCTGGGTCTTTAACCTAAGATCAATGGGAAACCTTTGAATGATTTGAATTAAGTAGGTGCCTGAAACAATCAGATTTGCATTTCAAAAAGGTCTCTCTTACTTGGGAGTGTGAGTTAAATCAGAGAAATCTTTCCTAGCCTCTCCAGCTATCACAAGGATTCAGACAGAGGGCCAAACGGTCCAGGGAGGGGCTGGACCAGGGCGGTGGAGGATGGAGAAGAGTGGACAGACTTAAGAGATATTACAGGGGATACAACTGATAGGACTACATGCTAGATTCAACATTGGAATGCTCACCATGAACATTCCTAGATCAAATCACTGGAAAGAAGGGGCCATATCATATGCCTGTGTGTAATATTTAGGTTTCAGGACAGTCCCAAAACATGCTGGACTCAACAGTATTTCCCAAACATGTGAAATTGACTAGGAGTCTGCAAGTTATCCTTTTAGTGTGAGGTTCTTTAATTCCTTCTTGTCCATGTCTGCCTGACTGTAGTACAAGCCTTTCTTTCTCCACTTTGCCCCTTTGCATTGTTATTTATTCTCGTATCTTGTTCCCCATCAAAATCGTCAAGTTCCCTTTTGCATACTTTGTGTCTCTCACTTTGCCTAACCCAGTGCAGGCTTAAGTGAGAGAGGCTGAAGGACTTGGGGGAACTAACCCAGGGAAGCCAAGAATGCAACAGAATCTGAGCTGCTGGAATCCACCCCCACACCGCCTCCTGCCAGCACTAGGGAAGAACTCCTGGTCAGGTAGGGGTTATTTTTTCTTGGTGGGTAGGTAGGGACTTCCTTAGGTCAACATTTCTGTGTATCTCCCCTCACAGTGTCACCTAAATAAACAGGCATGCCTGCAAAGTTCGCTGTCATAGGGGCACACAAAGGTAAGGGAGCACTGGTAGCAGAGAGGAGCCAGAGTGGAAATGTAAGACGTTCAGAGGTGGGGAGGCTGGGGCAAAGGTGTCCACCTGGGACTGAGGAGGGATAGAAGGGCTGTGCAAGACGAAGGATAGGTGCAAAGGGCCACAGGCTGTTCAGAGTGAGGCAAGAGGATGAACACAGACAGGAGAGGCTGCCGGTGCCTAAGGGCTGAAACCAAATGTGGAGGCCAGTGCATACTGTATTCTTGGGCTTCTTCTTACTCCTCCGCATGTTTTTCATCTTTGAAATTCTAGGAGCGACATCCACCCTCCTCCCACCTCAACACCCCAGAGAGCACCCCACATCCTCTGGATACCTGGGGGTCCAAGATTAGGGGTCCCAGGAGGCGGGTGTAGAAAGGGACTTTTAAGAGGGTAGAGTGGGTATTTATTTCTGTGGGGTGATCGCCAGGTCATCAGGTCTGCAGTACTCGCCAGGGCTGGAGGATTCCCGCTGCGTCCCTCGGTATTGAAGGTAACTAGGAATAAGCGGAACACACAAGAAATCCCAAGCCTGGAGCAGGGTGCACTGGATTGGCCACACAGAGGCTGGCTCCTTTACCATCAGGGCAGAGAACGAGCGAACTGCAGAATTTTGGGGCAGATGGGGTGGGCGGCTCAATGTAAAGGAAGTGAAGGACAGAAAGGCTGAAGCCGGGAGAGGGAGCATCAGAGGCTCCCAGGCAGTTGATTTCTCCTCCTGACTCACTTGGCAATGCCCTGCACCAGCTCTTGGCCCTGCCTACAGAAACCAGGGCGGGAGGAGGGAGGGCTTCACTTGATCCCCACAGCTCTTCTCCCAGCACTGCCTGAACAGGCACCAAAGGACAATTGGTGGTGGGGGGGGAGGGGGGCGGTGAGGCGGGACGACGACCAGCTCCTTCTCCTGGGAACTGTGTACCTTCCACTCTGCACTGGGTGGCAGGTTTGTCCAGCAGGGAGGTTCTTGCAGCCCTCCCCACATCCCTCCCTCTTTTCTTCCCAGCTATAGAAATTAGCTTCTTGCAGGATTTATTACCCTGGCAAACATCAGGCCTGTTCCCCTGCCTTACTTTGAACCACTTTTCTGCTGCTTTTTTGGTATTGAAAGTCTGGTGTCAGCCTGGGTAACTTAGGATCTAGGGGGCAAGTTTGGTGCACACACCCCTGGGCTCTTCACCCTGTATCTTCTAGCTTTCCTGATTGTTTCTCCCTATTTTTCTACTTATTTGCGGCTTTGGAGGTTAGGAAACCTCCAAATGGGAACTTTAAGTGACCTTTGACATTTCCTCCCCATTTCCAAAGCTGATTCTGCATGATTTCTAGACATCCCACCCCAACCTTTTTTTCCCCTTTCTAGTACACCCCTGATAAAGACACACAGGACTGCAGGTTTCAAAGAGAAAAAAAAAGCAAACTTGTTGTCGGCAGGAGGATGTGAAAGGAGGGTTATTCAGCTTACCCAATGTCTCATGGGGGGGAGGGGGATAGAAAAGGCAGTGGTTGGGGTTCATGCCCCACTCTGTACAATATAGAAGAATCTGATATACTTTGTAGAAAAGCCATATGTCCTCCTTTGTGTCTTCTTGCTGGCTTGCTGGGCTGGGGGGGGCACTGGGGGACAATAGCTGGGTGGTAGGCCAGGACACAGGGGTACCCCATGGTCCCCATCCTCTGGCTTTCCCCTTGTGGGGTCACTTTGGATCCTTGGTGGGAGCATAGCAGAGCTCCAGTGGCCGTGACACCTTCCAGAATTTCTCATTCACCAGCTCCAGGGTCAGAGAGCCATTTAGTGTCTACAGAGGGTGGGAGAAAGAAACAGGGGAAGAGAAAATAAAAGTTGGAGAAGATAGTAAAGGAAATGAATGAAAGGCAACCGAGGGAGGAGGCAAGGAAAAGGAATAATAAAGAGATGGGGCAAAGCAAGGGCACATGGAGGGATGGAGGGGAAAGGACAGAGAAGGGAGGGAGATGCAGAGGAAGAGTGGGTCAGAAGTCAGGAACATAGTTGTGTGTGGCACCCTGCCCCCCACTGCCCTCAAAGGCTCTCACCGTGAAAGCTCCACCCCCAGGGGCGATGTAGATGGTGTACTGCTTTTCACTGACACCCTCCAGACTGGGCAAGGCAGGCTCTTCAGAGCTGTCACCTCCTCCGGCACCCCCACCCTCCCCACCACCCCCATCAAGTCCCCCAGCATCAGAAGCACCCCCTCCAGGCCCTCCTGGCTCCCCAGCCTCTTGCTGCTGCCTCCGCTCCAGAGCTATGCGTAGGGCCAAGTACTTGGAGAGATGGTCCACTGTGGCATTCCCAGTTGTCTTCACATATCTAGGGTAGGAAAGAGGGCACATTTAGGGTACAGGAAGCCTCAAATGTAGAAGGGAAATAGGGGAGTTTACAAAAGGGCTTCTGGACTATGATTTCTTTCTTGGATTAGGCAAAGCCAATTTATGATGGAAAACTATGTGATCTTTGGTTTCTCAGCAGTCTGGGGAAAGACAGGGCTCTCACCTAGTCTGGCAGTATTCTCCCTTCTCCACGAGCAGTGGGTGGGGCCGGAACACGAGCTCAATTTCTCCACCTGGCTCTGGGGGGCTGGGGGCCCCAGGAGGGCTTGGAGGCCCCAGGGTACCCCCTCCCAAGGTCCCTCCCCGATCACCGGAGTCTTCAGAACCAGCACCCCCACCCACCCCACCAGTGCCTCCTCCCCCTGTCCCTACACTGCTTCCCCCTGCCCCCCCTCCACGGGGTCGCTTGGGAGCAGGGCCTGGGGCAGAGTCAGGAGCAGAGTCTGAGCTCACATCCTCTCCATCCCCCTCTCCCTCCCCTGGTTCTCCTTCCCCTCCACTCATCGTGGTGGTCTGATCTGACCCAGGCATCGGCCGCCTCACACGCTGGGCCCTGTAAAGCAAGTGGTTGAGGTTAGAAAGCATCAAGGATAAGGGGTTTAGACTTTAAACTTCAGAGATCTGCGAGATTAGGGAAATCTATAGGCTTACAGAAAAGCAGAATTTCAGGCCCAACTCCAGACCTACAGAATCACAATTTGCATTTCTAACAAGACTCTCAGGTAATCTGGATACACATTAAAGACAGCAGTGCTGGCCTACTGGGTGATTAATTCCCAGCAGTATAAATTGAATCTGGCATTTATACTTCAAATCACTCTACTGTTCTAACGTACAGTGATTAAGAAGGTGAGTTATTTTCTTCTTAAGAATAGTGGTGCCAGTTACTAAGAAGCCACAATTTACATCCACGACTTCCAGGTCTGACAATCAGGCCATAGTCAACTGTTAGGCTGCTAAGTCTTAGAAGATGGCAGGTAGCAAAGTCAGCACCAGGAATGTGACCCATGGATCCGTCCCACCAGCCCTGCCGCTGCTTCTCTCCTGGCCCCAAACCTGTGCATGGCCTGCATGCGCAGCCCCTCCTCGATGCTAGAGCTCAGTGCCTGCTGGTTGTGCAGGCGGCTGAGACGGATGAGCACCCGGTCTTGGTGGGCTTCATATTCCTCCCGGCTGGGATAGATTTTCGAGATCAGGGCATCAAAGTTAGGGTCTGGTCGCAAAGATCGTTTGGATACCAGCTTCTTGCGGCAGGTAGGGCACTCCTTGTTCCTGAGGTGTGAGAGAGGAGGCCCTCAGCTGTCAGTAGCTAGGGCACCGAAGCCTCAACTCTGAACCCTTTACCTCATCTCAAACATGTCCCTCCTATTACCCGCTTCTCAGGGCGGTGACAATGCAGTCGGAGCAGAATCGGTGGAGGCACTCCTTGGTTGTCATTGTATTCTTCAGCATATCCAGGCAGATGGGACACATGAGTTCTGAATGCAGTGACCGAGGGGAAACTGCAATCTCTGTGCCATCCATGATGGCTTCCTAGAGGCATCAGTGATTGGAAAGGTGAGGGTGGGTTGGGAGAAAAGGTTTTAGAAACAAGTGATCTACACTGGTCAGGTAGCTAAGTTGGTTAGAGTGCTGTCCAGATATGCAGGTTAGATTCCTGGTCAGGGCATGCACACGAATCAATCAATGAACACATAAATAGGTGAAACAAGAAATGGATGTTTCTCTCATTCTCTCAAATCAATAAAGAAAGAAAGAAACAAGTTATCCATGAATTGGAAGCTTTGAGAAACACACTGAGATGGCAGAATCTGGGTATCCTATATTGATCACTTAAGAAAGATGGGCATTCTGAGGGGGAAGGTAGCTCCTGATTTGGAGGGAATGGAGAATAGACAGAATTTGTCCCTTAATTAAAAGTTGGAGCTTTGCAACAAGAGGATCTGAAGTTTGGTGACACCTGGGTGAGGACGGCACAGACTGGTGGTGTGGGAAGGACTTAACAGAATTTTTTTAAGTGGTCTTGGTACTATTGTACTTATATTACGCGGCCCCATTCCATTCCTGTATCAGACAGTTGTTCAGGAGGGGAGTGGTGGCAGGTCGGGAAGCTCCATTTTCAATAAACTCCCAAGGTGAGTCTTACAGGCACTGATTTATGACACTAAACTGAGGAACAGGAGAAAGGTAACTTCTGTTTACTACTTTTCAAAAGAAGGCGGTAATATTTCCTCTACTTCTTTGACTGTTCTAAGGATTCAATTAATATGAAAGTGGGTTGAAAAGGTTAAGGCGATTCAAAGGTAGGGCCAAGGGTATTCTGCGAAACCCGGTAGGTTCGGTAGAAGGGGGCAAAAAAATGGAAAAGAGGCTGTGAGAGAAAGTCCGTGGACTGGGTGGCTTGGGGAGAGGGAGTGAGCTGTGAAATGAGGTTGCTGTCACCTGTGGGGTCCGATGGAGCTCATACAGACTCAGTTCCCACGTTTTGCTGGCATTCTGGGCATTCGCCGGCGTTGTCATGGTGACCTAGCACAGACCCCCTCCGGCGCTTCTCCTGGGAGAAGATGAAGTGGGCTGGGAAGAGGGGGAAGAGGGAAGAAAGGGAAGGGGTAGAGTTAGGGGGCCCCCCTCCCGCAGACCGCGCCCCTCGGGAGTCTTCCCCTCCGCCCCCGCGCGGGCGAGGCCCCTCACCCGGCTCCCGCAGTCCGCGCTGCCGCCGCCGCCGCCGCCGCCGCCGCGCTGCGCCTGCTCCCGACTCCCGGCCGAGTTCCCTCGGTCCACAGCCACTGCTCAAGACAGTACCTCCCGCCTACTCCGCCGCCACCGCGGCTACCGCCACCCCGGCCGCTACGACCCGGGAGCTGGGGCCCTACGTCACTTCCGCCCGCCCCTCCACGCCACTCCACTCCCCCCACCCCCGCGGCGGAGACGTCACCCCGCCACTCGTGGGGCTGGTGGGACGCGACGAGGACTCCCGGGTTCCCCGGCCCTCTGAACGCGCGCGCCTCCCGCCCGGAGCAGCTTCCCCGGAGTCCCTCGCCACGTGGGGACCGCGGTCTCCGCCCCCGGCCCAGCACCGCAGCTCCGCCAAGCTTCGCGGTCCGTCCCTTCCTTTGGTCCCCACCAGGGGCCTCCGCTCTGGAGGGCGGGGCCTGGAGTCGCTCGGATCCCGGGAAGGGACAGCGGTGGGGGGGGGGGGGAGCGTTGCGAAAGGGTCACCTCCCCCACTTCGTGTCCCCTAGAGGCGGTAGGGAACGGCTCCCCATCCCTATATACAACTTCTTCGTAACCTCAGCCCCGGATTTAGGGGAAAAAAGTTGCGGAGGATCCTCTGCCGCTTCAGCCCTCCCGTCCTGTGAATGCCACTAAGTCCCGGAGTGCCCAGGACTCCCCTGCCACCCTAGGGACTTGCTCTACCCTCCGTCAGGGCTCTAGGCCCTCCGACCTGCTCTCCCCTCGAGGTTTGGGGGCGGCGGCTCGGGACGTCCAGACTCAACTCTCGGCCGGAGCCAGAGACTCGAGAATTGCGTTTGGACAATCAGGAGCCGCGGCCCGGGGCATGAGTGGGGGGAGGCGCCTGGGAGGAACTGGGGGAATGGAGACACCACGCGGAAGCAGGAACACGCACACAAGATGGAGCCCCTGTCGGGGAAGGGGTGTGTGGATGGGGGTGGGCACAAGGGTCCGAATGTCTGGACTGGGGAGTGGGCAGAAGTCTCCTTTAGGACTTTTCTTTCCGTCAAGAAAGGTGATCGGGAGGCAAGAGGAGAGGAAGGGGTAGAGCGATCCCCATTGAGGGCAGGGAGTGAGAGGGATTCAGGGGGAAAGAGACCGTGATAGGCGTCCCCGGCTTCTCCAGCCTGAGCTGGGGATCCCGGACTTGGGTTGCAACTGCCAGGGGGTGGTCTGTTTCTGGGACAAGGCATCAGTGGGTCCCCTCACCCCCTCCCCAAGTTCCCCCCTACTTCCCTGTCCTCTCTCCTTCAGTCCGTGGCCAGTCCTTATGTGGGCTCCAGAGTCGATTAGTGCAGACCCCCTCCCCTTCCACCTCCTCCTCCTCCCAGCCCCCTCCCTTCTACTCTCCTCCAGCTCCTTTCATCGCTGGTCCATTCCCCTAATCCTGGCCCCCTCCTGTAATCCCCCCATCGGACCCCAGGCTGGCTGCAGCTATTGTAAGGTGGAAAAGGGAGGGGGGACTCAGAGAAAGGAGAGGGGTGAGTGGGGGAGGGCCACCTGTTCCAAGACCCCCTTCTAAGGCCAGCCTGGACACTGGGATGGGGCCATAAACAAATCACTCTTGGGGCCCATAAGAACCCAGGGTCCTGGGGGGAGGAAACTGGGGCTGCAGGACTAGTGGTAGGGGGTGGGGCAGAAACCCCTCCCTCCAAAAAGACCCAGAGTGTCACGAATACAGTGACACACACTCTCTTCTCATACCCGGTGGCAGGGGTTGCCCTGGGAGACAAGGCAGTGAAAGGGAACAATCCTTCGGGAAAGAGAGGAGGGGGAGGTAGTGAAGGGTCTGAGGGCTGGGACACAAGAAGAACCTGGAGGTGGCAGGGAAGAGGATTTGGAATTTATTAGGGTCACAAGCACCCCTGCCTCTCATATTCAGCATTCTCGAGCCATATGCTGCCAACCGCTTTTTGTAGCCTGGGAACTCTTTTGAGTCCTCATCAGCAGGAGGCTGGGCAGAGTGGTGGGCGAGTGAGCAGAGTCCAGGGTCCTCCAGGCAGTTACATGAAAAGACCTCCTGGGAGGGGCAGAAACATTTGGACAGATGCATAGGTGGAGATAAGTGGGCTGGGGAGCATCCACCCTCTTCTGTCCCTGGCCTTCTGGAACTTCTGCCCCTATTCAGTGGCTCCAGATTCCCCTCATATGCCTTCACATGTCATCTTGGTTCCACTTCTCTGTTCTCTCCCTTCCCAGGATGGCCTCATACCAGTGACTTCCACTGAGGCCCCGGTGATGTATCCACTGTCATCAGATGCCAAGAAAGCGACCACATCTGCCACATCTGTGGGAACAGTGAGAGAGGGAAGAATCCTACTCACTCCCATAGACCCAAAGGAGCCCACCAGGAACTCCTCCTCCCCCCAAAACACACCAACTAGCTACCCTGATGAGAGCCTCTCAGATACCACACTTAGGGATCTGTTCATTCAGGGCCCTTCCTAGGGCCTTCTCCTCACGCAGTGCTCACCCTCAGGGTTTCCCAGATGTCCCATTGGGATCATTCCAGTCACCTGTAAGGAAACACTCATATGTGGCTGAAAGTTTCTTTTATGGGTTTTTGGTAGACTGACCCTTTTCCCTTCTGTTTTCATTCCTTATACACTTACTGATTACCTACTTCTTGCTAGGTACTTACTGTGCCCAGCATTCTCTCACTCTTTCAAGCCCAGAGAGGCTGGGTCTTAGAACAATTCTGCTCTCTGCCTTCCACCCATGACCTCCTACCTTGTCCAGTACTTTCTGTGGCATTTTCTGTGTCATGGGTGTTGTAATGAACCCTGGAAGGACAGAGTTACAGCGGATCCCATATCTGTAGAAGGGAGAGTGGCTCCTGACCCTGGAGAAGACCGAACAACGACCCTCCCTCAGAGCTCCCACATGCTTCAGCAAAGTCCCCCTCTACCCCCAGGTATCTGACCAACCGTCCAAGCTCCCGGGCTACAGTCTGGGTCAACCCAATTACTCCAGCCTTGGATGCTGAGTAGTTTGTCTGTCCCATGTTCCCCACCTATAGGTGAGTTAGAGACTTGGGGTGAATCAGGAGTCCCAAGGAAAGGTTTTCCTCTATGCCCAGGCCTCATCCCAACTCAACCTGACCTTCCCTGTGATGCTACTGATGTTGATGATGGAGCCATGACAACCACTGGACACCAGGGCTTGGGCTGCAGCCTGAGTGACTAGAAAGATGCCCTGGGGTGGGGGTGGGGAGACAAGGTAGAAAGGATCAGGTGGGGAAACAGTCTTCCTCCAACTCCCTTCCCAGACTAAAGGACTAAAGGAGCCAGAAGTCACAGGTTCAGAGGTCACCACCTTGAGGTTAACAGCTATGACTTTGTCCCAGTCATCCACAGACATGTGGAGCAGAAACTCATCCCTGGTAACACCAGCACAGGACACAACGACAGATGGTGGGCGAGTGAAGCAGGCCTATAGAAGATAAGAGGTTAAACACCAAAAAACCACAAACAGCAAGGGGCGGTGAAGGCAGTGTGAGTCCTTTAAAGGAGATGAGGTCGCTCGTGTTCACCTGCACTTGTTCCAGCAGGTGCCTGACGGACCCGGCCTCAGACACGTCTCCCTGGAAGGCGGCGTGGGCCCTCCCCTGGCTCCCTGGCTCACCCAGCAGCCGCACTGTGTGCTGTGCCGCTGCCCCGTCCAGGTCGCAAGCGGCCACGGCAGCCCCCTCTTGGGCCAGGCGCACACTGACTGCTCTGCCAATGCCGCTCCCCGCTCCTGGGGTGGAAGAGAACACGAAGAGTGGGGGGGAATGTGCGGAGGAAAGGGCAAGGGTCAGAGGTTAACCGGACCCAGTTAGTAAAACTCAGATCCACGGCCAGAAGTCACAGCGGCTTCAGAGGCCGAGGGCATGCCCCTGAACATAATTTCGGAACCCCAACCCGCCTTGAAGGAATACCCCCTCAACCTGTGACCAGGGCCAGCGCAGAGCGGAGCCGAAGCTGAGTCGCCATGGCTGGCTGTGTACCGACCAGCACAGAGCCAATCCGGGTAGAGGGGGCGTGGTGAAAGCAAAGGCGGGCCAATTGCGGCCCCGCCAGCTTAGACCCTCTACGGCTTCCACCAACCACCCGCTCAAGCCAACCTCCCACAGTGAGGGCGTGGCCAGACACTACCACTTGGGACCCTGAAGTGTAGTAGGATGAGGGGCCCTTATCCCCCAGAAAAAGACAAAGGCTGCGTTAGGGGTGTAAGATTCGAGGACTTTATTTCTAGTCACCATCCCACTCGATTCAAACAGCGGTATAAAAAATTAGAAACAAAAATCAGGCGGAGATGAGCACCCCCCCCCCCCCCCCCCCAAATCACTTCCAAATCAGAACACACGATTGACTGATGTTTAATAGATGTTTATCCCGGCTCATCCCGCCCGGCTTCCCGGTGTAGGGTTGTGGCTTTCCCTTAAGGCTCCAACAATTGAAGGGAGGGAGGGAGGAAGCCATTGGGAGAAATTTGTGTGGTAGCTTGGTTCTGATTACAGGTGGGGTAGGCTGCCATTACTGGTTTCTCCCAGCTTCCTACACAGCAACATTCATCCCCCAAAACCAAAACATGGTCAGTACTAAGGTCGCTTTGGCCGCTCAGTTTCTTCCCAAAACTCCCGTAAAACTGCCAAACCTTGTTGCCCTCATGCCAAAATCAGTTCTTCCTTAGGATACAACTTCCTTTGGAAGATGTGTCTGGCCAGGGCCCCCAACCTCCACAGACCCTGAGACAGAGGGCTTGGAGGCTAGAGGTTTGGGGCTGGGGTGGAGGCAGATCATCCACCTCTCACTCAAGGTGGGCAATCAGCACCATCATGACAACTCCCCCTAGCAGCCCCAGCACCTCCAGAAGTGACTGCAATGGTGATGCTTCCCTCAACAGCTCAGGCAACACAGACACCGTTGCTATGTAGATAAAGCCACCTGCAGTGAAGGGGAGAATCCAGCCAGGACCTGTACCACCTGCAACTTCACTGCCCACTGCCCCTCCTTCAGTTAGGAGGGCACAGGCTGTGCCTGCCAGTGCCCCTACTGACGTCAGTAGTTGCAGATGCATCGCCTAGTGGGTAGAAAAGAAAGGTACTCATCAACATCTAAAGTTTATCAGAGATTTAGAAGTGGCTGGTAGGACATAGATATATATGACAGGGTGTGTGTCTTTGGAAACAAGATACGGCAAAAAAGGGCAGAGGTCTAGAATAAACTTTCTGAAAACTCCTAGATACCACAAAGGTCCTTTCCAGCCCTGGCTGGGTGGCTCAATTGGCTGGACTATGGTCCCATACACCAAAAGTTTGCAGGTCTGATCCCCAGTCAGGGCACATACTAAGGTTGTGGGTTTGATCCCCAGTTAGGGTGCATATAGGAAGCAACTGATTGATGTTTCTCACTCTCTCATTCTTATTCTCTTCCTAATTGTCTTTGGGTGAGGATTAAAAAAACAACAACAAAGGTCCTTTCCATAGACCTCCTGATTTAGTAATCCAGGGTGGGGAGTGTGGTATGAAAGATCCCCATAAACCATTCAGATGATTTATGGGCCACGGTTCAAGAAATACTAAGTAAGCTACAGGAAAATGACACAGAATTCTCCCTCATTTCTAGGTTTACTGTCAATAACAGTATAGCTTGTTTCCACTGGAACTAAGGGAGGCTTAGGTTTGGGGTGGCTGCAATCACCCCAAAGGATTGGAGGCATTCATGTTTAGTGTACCAACCTGCTTTTTGCTGCATCCAGACTGGACCAAGATGGCAAAGTCCCCAACTTCATGGGGTACTTCATGTAGTAGGACAGTCATTGTGGTCAGGATCCCTAATCCCCAACCCCCTCGAAATGAAGCACCAATGGCCAGACCATCTGTGAAGTTATGTGTCAAGTCAGCAGCCAGATTCAGGTATCCTGATACACGCAGGTCTTTCACAGGAGAAAAAGAAGACAAAACAATTAGATACTTCATCACCCCCATTCTAGACCCTGGCAGCCATTATCACATCTTCTTCCAGAGACTACATCACACCCAGCCCCTCAGTGTTTTCCAGACCCCTGCCATCACCCACAGCACATATTCCATTTGATTCAGGATGATGCCCCTTGCTCAAGTCCATTACCAATCCTGGACCTCACCTGAACCTGTTTTTTCCTCTTCAGAATTCTGAGGTCTCACTGGCCCATCCTTGGACCCTGTGCCCCCTCCTCTCCGCTTCCTCAATCCCTCTACTTCTTTTTCTTCTTTCTCTGAGTTCTGTTTCTCCTTTGAAGAATGCTCTGAGGGAAGAAAGGAGTTGGTAAGGGTGAGATACAGAGACCCCCTAATATGTCCTCACAAGGGAAGACCCCTTCCATAAGATGAAGGGATTCTGGGGCAAGCATGGTGGCTTTCAGGAAAGTTGTTCCTGCACTTACCCTGTGTTCCACACCCATGACTTTCATGTGTGTGACCACGTCCATGACTATGACCGTGTCCGTGACTGTGCCCATGTCCTCCTTTCACATGTCTCACAAATTTCTCCACCACAAGAAAAGCAACAATTCCACTGAGGACCCATAGTCCCACAGACAGAATGGGGCCTTGGCCTGGGAACGGAGGCATTGAGTCATTAAGGGTGATACGGATTCCAGACTCCCTCTCCTCAACTGTAGTAGAAGAATTGGGAGGAACAGACCTTCCCCAGCACCCCATCCCTGTCTCTGCCCACTCATTCCTCACCACTGTGGGAGTGTCCATGTTCTGGCTGCTCTTGAGGGTGGTGAGAATGAGGTTCTGGAAGAAGGGGGATAAAAGGCCAGATGAGAGAATGAATACCTGGCCCCAAGGATGTGAATCTGCAGAAATATTGGAAGGTCAAGAATCACAAAGGGTAAAGAACCCTTTTACCCAAAGGATAAAAAATACATATATTAAAACTGGAAGAATAAAAAATATGTATTAAAATTTGAGGTGGAAACCTGAGGTTACTTACCCAAGGCATGAGGAATCAGGTGCAGGAAAGCATCTCCCAGGAGTCCACCAGAAGCAAAACTGAGCAAAATCTGGAGCAGAGAGCGGTGCCGGGGGGAGTTTGACTCCACGGGGATAAGGAAGAGGATGAAAAATGGAGCTGCAGAAATCAGCACTGTGGCCCCCAGTGCCTGGTGAGAGA
Organism: Noctilio leporinus; assembly: GCA_004026585.1. Lineage (NCBI taxonomy): Eukaryota > Metazoa > Chordata > Mammalia > Chiroptera > Noctilionidae > Noctilio > Noctilio leporinus. The sequence continues at coordinate 41,187 of PVIW01008743.1, read as the reverse complement.
GTCACAAGTGTGTGTGTAGGGAGGAGGTTCCCCAACAACCCAAAACCAGTCCTTCTCTCCCTTATCTCCTAGGGACTTACATAGGCCCAGAGAGTGACAGTGTCCAGGTCCTGCTTGATGCCTGGAGCCTTCCCATGTCTTCCATGGCTGTGCTCATGGTCATGTCCATGTCCTCTGTGGTTGAGGTTCTCATGGGAGTGGCCATGGCTATGGTCGTCGTGCAAATCCCCATGTGAATGTCCGTGATCGTGACTGTGGGTATGCCCATGCCAGATGCTCTCATGAGTGTGGCCATGGACGTGGGCATGGCTGTGTCCATGGTGGAAATCCTGGTGCAGGTCCTCGTGTAGGTCGCCATGACCCCCGTGTCCAGCCACTAGCAGCCCCAACGCCGCCCAGGTCAGCAGTCCCATGGCCACCAAAAGGGGGGCCCCCAGGTCTCTGGCCATCGCGCTGACCAGAGGGACAGAGACAGTGACTCCACTTGATCCTCAACTCTATACCTATACAGGGTCCGCTTTACTCCGCTTGCGCCCTCCGTCCACTTCTATGGGAAGCGTTCCCGTTCCATTCTGCCCCCACCCGCACTGTCCCCAAGGCTCGCTTTTATTCCGAACCACTTCCGGACGTAGGGCCCCGGGGACACCACTCTAAGTTTTGAGCATCCACTTTATGGACTCTCTGGGCCCTCGTCTTATGACGAGGTGGGGGGGAAAAGCCTGGAAAGCACGGTAGGGGAGAAGCGGGGAATTCTCACCGGTTCCAGGATCCTCTTTCCCGGTTTGCTCGGACGTGGCAGTCCCAGCTACCGCGAGAACAGAAAATCCCGTCCTCTCTCTTTTCCAATACCTTTACCAATATGGTGGCACTCTGGTAGCTGTGAGGCCAACCAGCCCTGGCACGCATGCGCAAGGAGGTTATTTGAGGGGAAGGCGGGCGAGGCCAGCTAACAGGCCGAAGGCCGCCTCCTCCTCCTCCGTTTTCAACTAGACGAGGCGGAAACGAGCACGGAGACGTCCCCTCTATACCAAGATGGCTGTCACACAGGCGCTGACATTGTGGTACAGAGCAGATCGAAACGCTTAATCTGATCCGGTTCAGGCTAGTCTTTTTCTCTGAGGTGTCCTCGTGCTCAGATAGCCCCTCAATCAACCCTTGGGAATCTCTGGTACCTCTTTGGTATCCCTACACTTAGTCAGGAATCATGTCTTGGGCTGCTCGTCCGCCCTTCCTCCCCCAGCGGCATGCCGCAGGGCAGTGTGGGCCAGTGGGGGTGCGAAAAGAAATGCATTGTGGGGTCGCGTCCCGGTGGCGGCGGCGACGGCCCTGGCTGGATCCAGCAGCGGCGGCGGCGGTGGCGGCGGCGGCGGCGGCGGCAACCGGAGAACACCAAACCCTGGAGCCGGAGCCGGGGGAGGCTGGACGGGACGGGATGGGCGACTGCGGGCGGGGTGAGTGTCCGAACGAACGGACTTGGGAGCCAGTGACCGCGTTATCTGCAACCCCTACCCCCTCCCTTAGTGCTCTACCTTGGCGCTCCCGCCCCCTTGTTTGTAAACACGCGTCCCTTCCCTCCCCAGGGCCTTAGCGCCCTCCCCGCGGGGCGGGGCGGGGTGGGGGGAGCTTCCGCTCTTCCAGCGCCCGCTGCTTAAGGGCCTGCACGCCGCTTGTTCCTGGTTTGGGCCGGGAGCCCTCGAGTTTGAGGACTCCGGACGTTTGAAGGCGGCCCCTGCGTCGTAGGAGGGGGTCTCTGCGGCCTTTTCCCTGCACGCTCGGGCTGTAAGGGGTCGGGAATGGAGGGTTTATTCCCTTTGTGGCCCCGCCTACACTAGTTGGGCTTCGGCGTCTGGCTTGGGGGGACCTGTTCTTTCTTGCTGAACTATCTTTTACTTTGGAAACCGCCCCTCTCTTGTCGGTGCAATTAGGAGTTAAACTGTTATGTGAAAACAGTTTATATGTCTGGACTTGAGGATGGGGGTGAGTGTGGGTGGCTGCGGCGGGGACCAGTGGAGGATGTGAAAAAGTCTTCAGTTGTGTGGTCAAAGACTCATTTTCTCTTTTTGTCTCTTCTGTCTGTGTGTCTTTGTGCCTCTGTGTACCCTTCCTTCAGACTCCCGAAGCCCAGACAGTTCCTCCCCAAATCCCCTTCCCCAAGGTGCCCCTCCCCATTCTCCTGGGCCACCTCTACCATCTTCAGGGGCCCCACCCCCACCCCCACCCCCAATGCCACCCCCCCCACTGGGCTCTCCCTTCCCAGTCATCAGCTCCTCCATGGGGTCCCCTGGTCTGCCCCCTCCAGCTCCCCCAGGATTTTCCGGGCCTGTCAGCAGTCCTCAGGTGAGAGGTTGTGACCCACCTTCTGCCTCCACTTTCGTTTCCTTGTTTTCCTTGTGACCTCAGATCCTTATGTGAACTTCCCCATGACCCACTGACCTTCAGACCCTTAATTCTAGCAGGCCTGTGGTTCTTGTGAGACCCTGAGCCCTTCCTGAGGTGATCTTGCAGTGCATGCTTCCTCCCCAACCTCATAAAGGAACCCCAAAATCCCTAATGTCCCTTTCATTTATCAGTTGATTTCCTGCCCTTTTGGTCCCATCCTGCCCTCCTGAGAAACATATCTTTCAGGGCCATTGTGTTGACAGTTTCAGGGGACATTGTATGTCCCGTCTCTGGGTTGTGCTCCAGGATTGCCCTTCACATGGATTGCAGTGTAATAATGCCCTTTGGGATGTGCAATGCTGGGCCCTGCCTGAGTGTTAGGGTATGATTTCCATCACCTCTGAGAGATTCTCTTTCCCAGTGAGTCTCCCCATGACTTCCCTATTTCCCCTATCCCAGATTAACTCAACAGTCTCGCTCCCTGGGGGTGGGTCTGGCACCCCTGAAGATGTGAAGCCACCAGTCTTAGGGGTCCGGGGCCTGCACTGTCCACCCCCTCCAGGTGGCCCTGGAGCTGGCAAACGGCTATGTGCAATCTGTGGGGACCGAAGCTCAGGTATGGGGCTCACAAGACCAACAGAGAGGAAGAGAGAGTCTACCATTTATAATCCCCTGTGGGATTCCCAGGGCCTCATGGGGTTTCTTTGGAGCAAGTAAGCTGGGGGAGGCCCAATGAGAGCTAAAGAACCTGAAGCTTAGATGTGGGATGGGGGTGGTCAGAGGGAAGAGTGGGACTGGATATCCTCTCATACCTCACTACCCAGTTCTATATTTGGCAAACACAGAGTAGACTTAAACTAAGTTTGCTGGAGGCAAGTTGGCAAGAGATTGAATGGTGAGGGGTTTACCTGCAGTCTTGTTATTGCTGTTCCCTTTCCCCTGTAGGGAAACACTATGGGGTTTACAGCTGCGAGGGTTGCAAAGGCTTCTTCAAGCGTACCATTCGTAAGGACCTGACCTACTCATGCCGGGACAATAAGGACTGTACGGTTGACAAGCGCCAGCGGAACCGCTGTCAGTACTGCCGCTATCAGAAGTGCTTGGCCACTGGCATGAAGAGGGAAGGTAAGGTCCTGCCCACCCAGGTTTTCTTGTGTACCCTATGGGAGGGGAGAGTGGAGGAAGAGGGAAGATTTCAGGCAACCTCTTAACAAACCTTTCAGGAAGGCTGGACTGTTCTCTCTCTCCTCCAGAGGGCGATGTTTGGTTTCTCTCTCCCCTCCTCATCTGCTCTTCTCCCTAATACCCTGATCTGGTTCCTTGAGTTTGCTTCTTAATAGTTTCTGCCTCTGGCTTGCACCTGTGACCCCTGTCTAGTATGGTGTGAGGGTAGGTTACTTTCCTTACCCATGATGGGCTTCTTTATGTCTCCTCTCTAACCTGAGTAGCCTTTCCTATCTTTGATCCAGTGCTCTCTCTTATCTGTTTCCTTATTATCTGTGGTCTCTTCTCCAGACTCTGGTATTCCACTCTCTTAAGCTATAGACTTTACAGACCTCAGGGATGCCTTGCCTTTTTTTATCTTAAGTCTGATTCTGGAATTCTGAAAGGGACCCTTTAGAGAATATCTTGGTCAAATCCTTCATTTCAGCTGTTAGCCTGAAGCCTAGTGTTTCCAGAGTCATGCCATGAAAGAGTGGCAGAGCAGGAATCAGAGCTCACATCTCTAAAGACCCAGGGCAGTGCTCTTTATGCTGCCTCTCTGTTGAGGGAGAAGAGCACAAGAGATTTGCAGTCAGGCACACTTGGATTCAGATATATATGACTTAAATCATATATTATGGGAACTTGGGCAAGCTATTAGACTTCTCCAAAGCTGAAATTATTCATCTTTAAAAATGGAAGCCCTGGCTGGTGTGGCTTAGTGGATTGGTGCTGGCCTGTGAACCCAAAGGTCACTGGTTCAATTCCCAGTCAGGGCACATAACCAGGTTGCAAGCCAGGTCCTTAGCTGGAGGCAGGTGAAAGGCAATCATACATTGATGTTTCCCTTTCTTCCTCCCTCCCTGCCCTTCATAAAACAAACAAACAAACAAACAAAAAAAAAACTTTAAAACCAAAATTAATAACAACAACAACAAAAAAGTGGAAACAAGGTCCTGGCCAGGTGGCTCAGTTGCAGCATCATCCCATACTCTAGAAGGTTGGGAAGCAGCCAATTGATGTTTCTTTCTTTCTGTCTCTCTAAGTTCAATGAATGTATTTTAAAAATTGAAAAATGAAGACAAGGGCTCACAGGGTTGTTAAAATAGAGTGAATGTTAAAATGTGTGTAGCACATTTCTTACTATGTAGTAGGCCCTCGGTTTAAATGTTCCCTTTCTCCCCAATTCATTTACCGTCTCCTTCTCTTCTTTTTGGCTTATGTGCCCCTTTATAACCTGTGCTTTCAGATTGCCCCTAGTCCACCATTATTTGTAGCGACTCCCCCAATTCCTGTAAATACCTCCTAAGGGCCAAAAGACCCTGATAAGACCCTAAGGATATTTTAAAACCTCCTCGTGGCTGGCTGCTGACTTTCCACTTTTTCTTTCTCCCTCCCCCCACCCCCACAGCGGTACAGGAGGAGCGCCAGCGGGGGAAGGACAAGGATGGGGATGGGGAGGGGCCTGGGGGAGCCCCTGAGGAGATGCCTGTGGACCGGATTCTGGAGGCAGAGCTTGCAGTGGAACAGAAGAGTGACCAGGGCGTTGAGGGTCCTGGGGGAACCGGGGGTAGCAGCAGCAGCGTGAGTGATGGGATCAGTCCACTTTCCTCTGTGATGGGGGTGGGGAGCCTAGGTCTGTTCTGTTTCCCCCTCCCTGCCACTCTTCTCCCTTCTCCCCTCAAAATCCTCCTAACACTGCCTGGGACTGAAAGTGCTGCCAAACAAGGCCTCTTAAATACCTGAGGTGGGTGTGATAGTGTCCTCCATTCCCACCCTCAAGACAACCCACATGTTGGCAGAACCACAGGCAAGTCCAAGTAAATGTTTTCGTGAATTCCAGAAGAAAAGCCGAATTTATAGAGATTGGTTTAGATGGTGCTAGAAGAAATAGTACATTGTAGAAGAAATAATACATTTTATGAGAGGGGGCTCCCAGTGTACCTCCAAACCTCCCATAACTCCTACCCCCCATTCCCTGCAGCCAAATGATCCTGTGACTAACATATGTCAGGCAGCTGACAAACAGCTATTTACGCTTGTTGAGTGGGCGAAAAGGATCCCACACTTTTCCTCCTTGCCTCTGGATGACCAGGTCATATTGCTACGGGCAGGTCAGTGGCCTTTTATCCTTTTGACTTCTAGATCTTTTTGACTACTCTTTGATGTGACCATCAGTGAACCCAGTGCACACTTGCATACTCAGGGAGCCAAGCTTAGAGACCTCACCACCTTTACTTCTCTTTCCCTGGCTTCTCTTTCTCTGGTTCGTGACCCTGGCTGACTCCCACCCAGGCTGGAACGAGCTCCTCATTGCCTCCTTCTCCCATCGATCCATTGATGTCCGAGATGGCATCCTCCTTGCAACAGGCCTTCATGTGCACCGCAACTCAGCCCATTCTGCAGGCGTGGGAGCAATCTTTGATCGGTCAGTGGCCCTCTGCTGGGCTGGCCTATAAGTAGAGGGGGTGGGGCTATAGGCTGGTCCGTGTCCAAGGCTGGCTGAGCTGTGACCTTTGAGTGACCTGCAGGTCCCTCTCCAGGGTGCTGACAGAGCTAGTGTCCAAAATGCGTGACATGAGGATGGACAAGACAGAGCTTGGCTGCCTGAGGGCAATCATTCTGTTCAATCCAGGTAAGAGGATGTCATCCCGTCTCTCAAGACCAAGGCCACTTTGGAGCTTTCTCTTCTCCGGAGACTTTTTTTTTTTAAATTAATTTATTGTATTACATTTTGAAGACACTTAAGTTAGCCAGCTATCCCCATCAGTAAGACTCAGCCTGAAAATCTCCTAGGTGACCAAGAACAACACACACCTGCTGGTACATTCCCCTTCTGACCCCATCCCACAAACTGAATATGCCCTGCTTCCCTTGCCAGGCGTCTGGAGCAGGGCAAGTAGATGGGGCCTGAAAGGGATATTATGTGGGCCACATCTCCCTATTTGTCCTGGTTTTATTTGCCTGCTTTCCTCTTCCTCCTATCTTCCCCGCTGTTCCAGATGCCAAGGGCCTGTCCAACCCCAGTGAGGTGGAGGTCCTGCGGGAGAAAGTGTATGCATCCCTGGAGACCTACTGCAAACAAAAGTACCCTGAGCAGCAGGGACGGTGAGAGAGAGCTGTGGGGGGTAAGAAATTGTGGGGGGCTGAAGCTCCCCCAAGGGTGGAGGTTCAGGGCCCGTGTGATTCCAGTTCTCACTCCACTTCTCTTACCCCTACCCCAGGTTTGCCAAGCTGCTGCTCCGTCTTCCTGCCCTCAGGTCCATTGGCCTTAAGTGCCTAGAGCACCTGTTTTTCTTCAAGCTCATTGGTGATACCCCCATTGACACCTTCCTCATGGAGATGCTTGAGGCACCCCACCAACTGGCCTGAGCCTAGACACAAATGTGATGCTTCCCACACTTGAGGAGTGCACATCCAAGAGGGACTCCAAGCCTTGGGCCAGGGTGGGAAGGGGCCATGATTTTAGAGTCTTGGTGGGGTGAGGACAAAGGGCAGAACTGAGTCCTCAGTGGGGGTCCATCAGCACTCCAAGGGGTTTGCTTGATATCCCAAGTCAGAGGGGTCCCCAGACCCTTAGGAGGACTGGACTTATTCCTTCAGTGGCCTTGAGTCTCTGAATTTGTCTGGGTCTGCCATAATTTGGGTGTGAGTTCTCATCCCCTGCCTGGAATAATTTTCCCCCAGCACAAAGCACTGGCCTTGCTCTCAGGACTTTGCTTCCTTCTCATCTTGCCTCACTTAGTTCCCTGTCTGGATATGGGAACACCCCCAGAGATGGATATTGGGGGGCAGGCCCCCCACACTGATAGACATGGGAGTAGAGCTCCAACAGGCCTTCCTGTAACCAAGCCTAGCAAGTGAGGGCTACCCTGGAAGAGCAAGGGGGCCCTGTCACTATCTTCTGTCTGGAGTCACCTCTCACATTTCATTTTCTTTAGAAGTTGGACTGAAAAAGAAGGTGGTGGTGTGGTGGTTAAGGGGTGGGTGGAGATGTAAGAGCTCATCTGCTATTTTTAATTTCCTCTGAGGATAGAGACTTAACAGTTAGACTCAAAGAAGTACTGTACTTTCCCAGGTTGACGAAGAAATGTCAGTGGTGGAGGTGGTATTTGGGAAAGGCAGGGCCCCAAGATGGTCTGTCCCTGGGGCTTTTGAAGCACTGGCCTTCTCAACTCCCCTCCCCCCCTCATCTCTTCCTGTCTAACTTGGGGAAGGGGCCTGGGCTGTGATGGAAGGGTGCTTCCCCAGCCCTGGGTACACACAGTGTAGGCGGGACATAGGACCCTGGCCTGAGAATTTTGAGGAGATGGCTAGCCCCCAGAGATGAGGTGCTGAGGGCTGCATGACTTCTGCCCTGCAGCTTTTCTCTTTGGGTTTCTTTCCCTCTTTCACTCACATAAAATCGCTTTCAAATTAAAGTTGCTGTTTTCTGGACTTGGGTGACTGACTGTTGGGGGTGGACAACGCTGCATCAGGCTGGGTGTGTTTGGGGGTGGTATCCGGTCGGTCGGGACCTCGGTACGTGCTCCCTTGATTCCGCCACTGCTGCCGAGGCTCCCTGGCGCTGAGGGGCAGCCGCAGGGTGGGAGAACACAAGGCGTGCTTTGTCGGGGAGGGGGAAGAGGGGGTGCCAGGCTGGGGGCGGGGCGATGGCACATTCTCAAAGGCGCCTTGTTCGCTAGCGCCCTCCTAGCGACAGCGGGCGGTGGCGCCTCTCCACGCTCGCGTCTCCTCACCCTCGGCCAAGGGCTCCAGGCAGACCGGGAGTGGAGCCCATTCGTTCGGCCCGCTGGGGGCTGGGCACCACGGCCTTCTCAGCCGTTGCCCACCTGGAGGCGGCTTCTTGTCCCTGAGTGACCTGATTTCCCCAGACTCTTCCAACTAGCGTGGGCTGTTCCTCGTCTCTCCGCTGGGTCCCCTTTCACCTGGGTCCGGAACTCCCGAACCTCATCTCCCCATTTTCACCTCTTGGGACCTGATTATCCTGTCTGTCCGGTCTCTCGTTTCCCCCTATCCCCTACTCCCTGCAGCCTTCTAGTCGCAGGTTTTCAGTCACTATCTATAGCCTTGTCTATAAATACGCCTGCCCTGGTTACTCTGTAATTATAGGGGGTGGGGTGGGGGAGGTAATTATGGAGACGTGTTGGGGTGGTAGCGACCCCCAGGCCCACCTCTCCCCTCCCACCGTACTCTAAATCCCGCCCAGGACTGCTGAAAGGAGACTGTGGGCCCCCAAGGGGGAGGGAACTGACGGGAGTGGGTTGTGACTGGATGTCTGGGTCCTAGAAAAGGAAGGGGCTGGGGAAGAGATATTGGGGTTCCCGAAAAGAAACTTAGGGTATAGGCCGTTGAGCCCTTGCAAGGAGCAGGGCAGAACAGTCGGTGGGTCAGCAAGGGAGCATTCCAGTCTCGCTCCCCCGCCCCAGGTGGAGACTGAGGTGGGGTGGGGGGTTACTTGGTGGCTGTGGGCGGTCGGCTGGAGGCGGGGATGGGATGGGGTGGGGGCTGTGGGCTGCAGGGGTGGCTGGAGACACACAGGAGACTGGAGCTACAGCCACCGAGGAGGGAGCAGTGCCGGGAGCCTGAGGGCGCCTCGCTGCATAGAGCGGGGCTGCTGAGAGTAGTTGCCACCCGGCGTCCTGACTTTCCCAGGACTCACGCATCCGAGGCTCACAAGTCAGCTTGTTCTCTCCTGTCAGCATCTGGACATTCATTGCCTCCGACACCCCTGGGTCCCTCGGACCCAGTGTCATCGACCATGCAGTGGTGCAGCCACTGCCATCGCCTCCTCCTGCTGGTACCTCTGGTTCTGGGGCTCAGCTGGGCTCCGTCCTGGGCAGGTAAGAGGAGTCCCTACACCCGAGTCCTCAAAGTCAGGCTGGGGCTCTGAGTGCCCCAAGCAGGGGCAGCTTATGCCTGGAGAGGAGCTTCTGAGTTCGAAGAGAGGATCAAAAGTCCAGGATGGGGAGCAAGACACCTGGGTCTCTTGGAACCAGGATAGGAATCTGCTTTCCTAAGGTGGAGTCTCACCTTAGCCATGAGTGGGGCTGGATGCTGGGGTCCTGGGGAGGGCAGAAGGTGGCCAGAGCCAGTGTGGTCCAGCCAGTAGTGCAGTGAGGGGGTAGATGCCAATGTAGATGGGTAACGGATGCATATATATTTTCTGGGCTGTATCTTGGGGCTGAGGGGGAGCATCTGTGGATCAGAGCAGAGCCTAGTAAATAGAAAAAGAGAGGTTGCCTGGACTACTTGTTCCATTGGCTTCTCAGACAGGAACCCCTTCCCCCTCCCTGTGCCCTCAATGCTGCCACGCGGCTGGCTCTGGGGAATACTGGGGCTGGCTGCCAACAGGACAGCCGCTGGACAGGCCAGGATCAGGTGTCCGAGGTGGGAGCCAACTCTTTGCATTCCTGACCTGCTCCTCCCCCTCTGGCCATTGAGGGCTCTCCTGGGACCCTGGTACTCACAACCCAAATCTTTTCCTTCTTTTCCCCAGGATCCTGAGTTCCTGGCTCCTAGGAAAGGGGATTCAATGTCAAAGGGGAGGGAGCTGAGAGCACCTGGGTCCTATACAGGCTGGAGCAAGCCACCCTACCCCAAACCCTGGAAACTGATTTGCATATAACTTGACTATCCATTTCTTCTCTGCTCTGGAGAGAAAATAATCAGAATAGCAGCATAAAGGATTTAGATTATATTACAGAAGGAAGAACTTGCAAGCTGCGGGAGGCTCAGGGACAAGGGACAAGGGACAAATGTGCAACATTTAGACTCTGGGAAGTCTTTCTTAGGGGGAAAGAGACCCTCTAGCATAGAGGTGGGGAGATGGCTGAGACGACTGTCTTATTTTGGAGCTGAGTTGGTAGAAGTGGGACTCTGGGAAAATGAGTTCATGCAGAATTCAAAAGAGCAATGAATGGGGATTTGGGGCCCAGAGGTAGAATGGTATTGGTGGCGTGGTGATAAGGCTGCCAGTGGGGAGCCTGTGGGGCACATAGATTGAAAGACACGGGGCCTGAGATTGGAAGACAGGTGGTCAGCCCATCTATAAGATAGAACTGCACTTTCCTCCTGGTGGTTGATGGAGGGTGGATACCTTTGAGGTGTCCTTGGCCTGGGGTCTCTGTGAGTCTCTGTGTCTCTGCCTCACTCACCATCTGTCTCTCAAAGCAGCCCTTGTGTGTTGTGTTTGCAGAGCTGCCACACTCGGAGGGCCAGGCTAGGGCGGGTGTAGGATGGGGGGGCGGGGGGTAAGGCTGTGGTTTCCCTGCTCCTAGACTCAAAAGGCCTTTTCTCTGCCTGCCTGCCCCACCTCACCCACCTTACCCAGCTCTGCTCTCCTGATTGCGCTGGCCCCTGCCCTGCCCCATGCTTCTATAAAAGTTTTGCAGAAACTTTCTTTGGAATTTTTCCAATCTGGAGTTGATGATACGAAGAGTGTGTATAGCGAGGAGCAAGAAATTGAAAGATGACCTTTATTTTCCTGGGAGTTTGGGCTCTACCAAGCTAGGTTCTAGGTGGATAGGGCTGGTGGCCTGGGTCTTGAATCTGTGCTGAGTGGTGGGGGTGGTGGGGCAGGGTTGAAATTCCAGGTGTGGGGAACTTGCCTGGGTTTTGGGCAAGGATTCTGATGGGATCCACAGATGTGTGGCTCTGGGCATTGCACTTACTCTGGCTCTGCGTGGCAGTTTCAGGCTCTCCCCCAACCCTGCCCCTCAGCCCATCTCCCCAGCTAGTGGCACAGGCTTCTGGGTGGCCCCTTCTTGACCTTCTTCCTCTGCATGGTCAGAATTATTCCACCCTCCCTGAACATGGGAACTGCAACAGTTTGAAGCCCCTGCCCCATAGAGGTGTCTCTCTGCTCCCCCTGAGCCCCCTGCGCCTCTGGTGCCCAGGATGATCGATTGCCCAGATGTTGTTTTTGCTGGAGACATGGGACAGATGCCAGAGACCCAGAAATGAAGAAATGCAAAAAGGGAGTGAGAGAGTGGGAGAAAGACAAAGAAAGAAAAAGGTGGATAGAATGTGAGGGAAATGGAAAATGACAGAAGAGACAGGGAAACAGAAAGACCAACAGATACAGAGATAAGAAGAGTAAGAGAGACAATGAGGGAAAGAAGGGGAGATAGGTGGAGAGTCAAGAGAGGTATTAAGGATGAATAGAGGCCCTGGCTGGTGTTACAGTGGATAGGGTGCTGGACTGCAAACCCAAAGGTCGCTGGTTCAATTCCCAGCCAGGGCACATAGCCAGGTTGCAGGCCAGGTCTCCAGTCAGGTCCATGGCTAGAGGCAGGTGAGGGGCAACCATGCATTGATGTCTCTTTCCCTCTCTGCCTCTCTCCCTTCCCTTCTCTCTAAAGATAATGAATAAAATTAAAAAAAAAGAATGAATAGAGAGCCCTGGCTAACTGGTGTGGCTCAGTTGGCTAGGTGTCCTCCTGTGGACCAGGGGGTCCCCCATTTGATTCCATGTAGGGGCATGTGCCTGGGTTGTCAGTTCCCTCCCCAGGGGTGCAGACAGAAGATGATAGCTGATGTTTCTCTTTCATCTTGCCCTTGCTTTCTCCCTTCTCTTCTAAAATTAAAAATAAAATAAAACATTAAAAAGAGGAGAGAATAGAGAGAGTCATAGGCTATAAGGCAGATAGGGAGAGAGTAAGCATGCCAGGATGTTGGGAGGGAGAGGGGCAGTAGTGAGCGAAAATACCTGTGACTGGTTTCCCATCTGTTTGGGAGCAAGTAAGGGAAATGTGACCTTTGCCTTCCTGGAAGCATGAGTCCTAGGAAGCTAAGTTCTAGACTGCAAATACCCACTCTCTAGGCCCTCCTGAGAATGTGTCTCTTCCCTCGACCCTCATTAACTCTCCCAGGCCCACCTCCTGTCGATGTGCTCGGGGCCCTGAGATTCCCCTCCCTCCCTGATGGTGTTCGAAGGGCAAGAGGTATCTGCCTAGCTGATGTGGCCTACCGAGTGTCCAGACCTGCCCAGCTCAGCGCACCCACCCGTCAGCTCTTCCCAGGTGGGTGATGGGGTGGAGTAGGGAGAGCTGATCTAGGTCATGGGTGGGGTTTGAGGCCAAAAACCTGAAGAGAATGGGTTTATGGTTCCATTTGCTTTTCATTCCACTCGTATCTGTCTTGGGTCCTAGGAGGTTTTCCCAAAGATTTTTCTCTGTTGACTGCTGTCCGGACCCGCCCTGGCCTCCAGGCTCCCCTCCTGACCCTCTATAGTGCCCAAGGCATCCAACAACTGGGCCTGGATCTTGGTCAACCTGTCCGCTTCCTATATGAGGACCAGACTGTCCGGCCTCGACATCTAGCTCAGCCAGTCTTCAGAGGCCTCAACCTAGCAGATGGCAAGTAAGTTAGTTTGCTTCCCTGGTGCCTGGTGCATTGTAAGAACTCAGTAAATGATAGCTACTGTGATTACCATTATTTTTGGCCTTAACCCTTTCATCAACTGTTTCCCAGCTCTGTTGACTTTTCCCCTTCAATAAGTCACTTGAACCTCTCCCACCATGACCAGGTGTCGGTCTGTCTGGCCTGCACTTTCAGGAGCTCCCCTCTGGCCACTGCCCCAAGCACCTCCACTCCCTAAATTAGGGAATCCTACCTGCCATGTAGGCCATACTTCACCTATCACTGCTCAAACTTCAGGCACTTGTAGCCCAGAATTTGGGCTTTAGAGTTTAAATCCTTGCGTGTTGTATTAGCCTGTACCTTGAACAAGTTACTTAATTTTTTGGACTTCCATTTCTATGTTTGTAAAATAGGGTTAATAGAATCATGAGAATCAAATGAGAAACATTTCTTGGTGCCTGGTGCATTGTAAGAGCTCAGTAAATGATAGCTACTGTGATTACTATTATTTTTGGCCTTAACCCTTTCATCAACTGCTTCCCAGCTCTGTTGACTTTTCCCCTTCAATAAGTCACTTGAACCTCTCCCACCATGACCAGGTGGCACCGTGTGGGTGTGGCTGTGAAGGGCCAGTCTGTCACCCTCATTGTTGACTGCAAGAAGCGAGTCACCCGGCACCTCCCCCGAAGTGCTCATCCGGTATTGGACACCCGTGGAGTCATCATCTTTGGCGCCCGTATCCTGGATGAAGAAGTCTTTGAGGTAACCAGGGCAATCAGAGAACAGAGTGATTTCTTGTCCCATATCTTGTGTTCCTCTTCTGGCCTCAGCATGCCATCTTTCTATGCCCTAGCCTCTCCTTTTTCCTCTCATGAATTTGAATTCCTATTTTCTATCCTCAGGGCTAATTTTCTCTGTAGGGAAACTAGGCGCCTACTTACATGGTGGCCACTTACATGGCAAGACTGTCCATAGCTACTTACTCTGTCATTCAGTTTTCATCCCTCCACTCACCCATCCATCCATCCATCCATCCATCCATCCATCTATCCAGCCAGCCAGCCAACCAATCTATCTATCTGCTCATCCATTCAACTACTCACCCCTCCATTTACCTACCCATCCATCTGGTTACTCACTCACCCACCCACTCAAACATTCAGGTTTATATCTACCTTTCTGCCCATTCCTCTCCTGCTTAGCCATTCCCTCCTTCAAACCACTTATCTATCAATCTGTCCTTCCATCCATCTATTCTATAACCCATCCATCCATTAATTCACTCATTCACCTGCCCACCCCATCTACCCATGCATATAAGGATGCATACAACCACTCATTTACCATTCATGCACCCGTCTCTTCACCTACCCACTCTCACCCAACCATTCATTCATCCTTATATTCACTTTCATCCATCTACCTACCCACTAATATTGCCACCTACTCTGTACCTCCCATTTATCTACCCGTTCGTTCATTCATTCATTCATTTTCACCATCCATCAAACTTTCCATTTAGTTATGCATTTGAGCCCCCATTCACTTACTCACCCATTCAACTATTCATCCACCCACCCAGCAAGTTAACATTTTCTGATAAGTATTTACCCAATTTCAAAGGGAAAACAGAATAATAATAAAGGGTTTCTATTATTCTAAGGAGCTCACTGTTCTAATCTGGAGATGAGACAATACCCCAAACAATATAAGGCAGGGTTTGTTAAGTACCACATATGGGTACAAATAAAAGCCATTGGAATTTTGAAGTGGTTTCCTCCTCCTTTATTTCTAGAGGTCTTGAGAATTCTGATAATCGCTGCCAGTGGGAAGTCAGAGCAACTAAAGCTGGGCTACTGTCTCCAGGAGTCCCTGTGAAAATGCTCAAGTATTACTATAGGGGCAGGGGGTTGGCAAAGAGTATTGAGTTGAGATTTGGATGGTATAAAGTCTAGTCCTGATTCTACCACCGTGATTGACTTTGGGTCAGTCATTGCCTCTGAACTTTTCTGAAGGGAATGTATCTGAAAAGTGGTAGTAAAGATCCTTGTACTACTGACTTTCCCAATTGTGAATGCCCATGAGGACTAAAAAGGGCAGTGCACATGGAAAGCTGATAATGACCTTCTCTCATTATATAATTTTGCCTAGGATTGACCTCCTACCCTTTTCCCCAGACTATACCCTTTATTTTTCTCTGAAGCTCTCTCTACCTCCCTCCATTGTGTTCCTTCCTTATGTCTTTGCAGGGTGATATCCAGGAGCTTGTCATTGCTCCAGGGGTGCAAGCTGCCTATAGATCCTGTGAACAGAAGAAGCTGGAGTGTGAGGGGGACTGGAAGGAGAGATCTCAGAAACAACAGTCTCACCGAGCCCAGAGATCTCCAAAGCAGCAACCATCAAGACTTCATAGGCCCCAAAACCAGGAACCCCAGAGACAGGTGAGGGAACTATGTGGATCCCTAAGTGAAGCACACCCAGGGAGGCAAGATACTTAGCCATCCTTCCAAGAGAATTCCCCAATGTCCAGAGCTCCCCTTCCTATTTTGGGCTCCTGTTCACCCCTCGCTAATGCCCCTTCCTATTCACATCACCCCAGTCCTCATTCATCAATCTTTTTATTTTCATTTAAAAATAAAAAGTTGTTATGAAGAATTTGTGGCTGGGAGCTATGTCCCCTTTTGTGTCTCTTCCTCTGCCAGTCTTCCTGGAACTGTGTCCTTGGGTTTCCCATCCCTTTGTTAAGAGATTGGGGGAGAGGGCAGGGAATGAGACTTTGGGACAGAGGATGGGAGAGCAGGGTAGGGGAGAGACAGAAACAGTGAGGAAGACCTTGAAATGGTAAGGCATAGGAGGAGAAATGGGGAAGGAGTAGAAGATAAAGGGAATCTCAAAAGCTGGTGGGTCTGTGGAAGATGGAGGCAGGGCCATCTCTGGCCCCTGTACATGGAGGTACAGGATAAGGGCTGTGTGGGGAGAAGGGCAGGGAGATTCTGGGTTGGATGGTGTTCTAAAGATTAGAGTGAGAGATAAGACCTGGGGTCATTGGTCTGAGATCAGAGCGCCAAGCTTTTAATTGTGTCTGCTTCTGTCCCACCTGCGGGATCCACCCCTTTTTCCTGCTTTTCCCCATCTCTTTCCTGTTCCCCAACATCTCCTTTCATCCCCAACTCTCTGTTTCCCAACTCCATGCCTATCCCATTCCCCAATCCCACACCATTCACCTCCCTCACTCCACCCTCCCCCACAACTTCCACTCTTTCCCACCTATCCTACTCCCATTTCCTTAACCCCAGCCCACTGAATCTCTCTACTATGACTACGAACCCCACTATTATGATGTGATGACTACTGGGACGACCCCTGATTACCAGGTAAATTCTAGAGACCCTTTCCTTTCTCTTGTTCTTCCCACTACCTTGTGTAAACATGTATGACACCAAGTGTGAGAAAAGACCCTGTATATTTAGAATATGGGAGTTTCCTTACTGCTCCCTCCTATGTCTCTCTGCTGCAGCAGCCTGCGAACCCCAACCACAGGGCGTCCCCTTCCCCCAGGGGGCATAATACGCCACCCCAAAAGCCCACCCCACCTGCCAAGAAGTCAGCAGCCTGGCAGGCATCCCCCTCGCCAGGCTGGAAACCCTCTCGAATTGGAGGTTCTGGGCCAACACCAGGCCAGCCTCCCCTCTCCCAACACCCACCTCAGCAGGCAGCCCTCCCCCGCTGCCCAGGGGGGCCCTCCTGGAGGCCCAGAGGCAGCAGTTACTGGCAGGTAGAGCGGGGCATTCAGATCTCTGCCCTTAAACCTCTGTGACCAAGGAGAGTCACCCTTCTTTTACTCTCTCCCTCCAAAGGGGCTGCAAGATCTGAGACTTCCCCCACACCCAGCAAAGACACTGCCCTCGGGGAGGGGAACATGGTTCTGCTTTGCCAACCTTCTTGCTAACCTCTCTTCTTCCTTCCACCCTCCCCCCACATTACTCTTCTCCCCCTTCCCCTTGGAATTAGTACCCTACCCCAGTTGAAGAGGAAGGAATCCCGGAGTCAAGCCCCTTGCCACCTCCTGAGGAGGTAACTCCATTCCCCACATACTCCAGCAGTGGGTAGCTGCAACCTACCCCTCAGGCCCCATGTCACCTTGATAAATCAGCCACACCTCTGGCCGGAGGACTCTTTGTCTTGTACATTTATGGTCTTCTGTCTCCTGGTCATTCCAGACCAATGCTTGTCTCTCTCAGTACGACCATTTTTCTTTAGTGTCCATGTCTCCTTCCATTCTTCTCTGGTTCTGGAGTAGCCTCCTCTCCATGTTGGTGTTCAGTGGTTTTACTCCCTATATCATATTTCTGTTCCTAGGAGCCATTTTCTATCCAATGCTATCCCTTGTTCTCTTCTACCCTTCTTTCCATCCACTTCTTTGGTCATCTCTTAAACACCATTGTCTGTCATGTCCATGGACTGTCACTCTTTGTCCAGCCCTCCGGCCATCCTTCTGTTATTCACCATTTCTTCCTACCAAGCCCATTTTCTGGACATCCCTCCTGATTCAGGGTTTTTGATGGCCGACAGTTTTCTACACAAGTGTTCACTTTGCTCTTCTTGGGAGAAAAACTCCACTCCCAATTATCTTTATAATACTCTGGGCTAGAAGCTGTCACACCTTGGGTCCAGGGAAAAACTCCTCTCAGCCCTAATGCCCCCCTCTACCCCTCTCCCTCCCCATCCCCGGGAAGGAGCAGACAGATCTCCAGGTCCCCTCCACAGCTGACAGGTTCCTGACAGAGGAATATGGGGAGGGTGGCACAGACTCCCCAGCAGGGCCCTACGATTACACCTATGGCTATGGGGACGAGTATCGTGAGGAGACGGAGCTTGGCCCTGCCCTCTCTGCGGAGACAGCCCGTTCAGGAGCCGTAAGTGAAAGGAGCTCCTCTTCTATTCTTGACCTCCGGTGGGAGCCTAAAAGAATTGCTTCTTGTTGTTTTTGATTCTTGTCTGTTGGCTATGAGCTACTTCTCATCAATCAATGGTTTGCCATTTTCTGTCCATGTAAGATGTATATGTTGCTTGAAAATATATCTTTCTGTCTCTTCCCTTGCCAAATGTCTTACCCTGTGACTCCTTATGAATTCTTCTGCCCAGGGCAATGGGAGTTTTAAAAAACCTTATGGCGACTTCCTGTCTTTTTGGGTCACTTTCTGCCTCAATGAAGATGGATTTCATAAAGCTTTTGGTCAATAAGCTCCTACATTGTATCCATTTTCAGTCTCTCTCCATCATTTTATCCATGCTGCTGCCAAATGATCTAGTTTCCTATGTCATACTTCCTAACCCGTGGGCCACTGCCTGTCTGTCCCTTCTTGTCTTCTTCATCCATCTTGGTGACTGTGCCATATTGGATTAAAAGGGACATTATTTGTTCTTTGATTAGTTTGTCATGCTGTCTGTGACAATATCCTTTGACAACAAGCTCCTTTCTCTGTGTCTCAGAGCAGATCCCCCCAAGTTTCATAAAATTTCCATATGTGTCTAGATATTTATCGTGTTCACTTCCTGTGTATACTTGCTTTGATGTTTGTGTTTTCTGGGAGAATTGTCTTTCATTGTCATCAGTTCCTATCCAGGAGTCACTTTCTGTCTGTTTTATGGACCTCTTCTTTTTCTTGGTTGTGGTAGTTATGTTGTTGAATGTTGAAGGTCCACTCCCTAGATTCTTTTTTTGGCTGCTTCTTGTCTGTCCAACCACTTCCTGTTTGTCCAGTTCATTTTCTGGGCATTTTGGCCATGCTTAGTTTGTCTTGGCCCTTGCATCATTCGTGCTTCCAAGTGTTTGTCCCTTCATTCTGTTGCCCTTAATTATTTTATGTGTCTTCAGCCACTACTTGTTAGTTGGGATGTTTCCTGTCTACTTACTTTGTCCTTTGCCTGCCTTGCAGTTAGAGCTGCCTTCTGTTCTCTGCTGCCTCATCCTGTACCTCCCTTCTCTAATATTGTCACTTTGCCCTCTGTTGCCTTTCTTTTATGCTGCTTTCCAAATTTTGGAAATTTGAAGTTGACCTGTGATATGGAAAGTTAAAAAATTGATCATTACTGTTTGGTCAGGATGGAGGTAAAGGGGCATTCTGGAGATCTTTGTTGGGAGAGTTGGTGGTGGTTAATACCCTCCATTCTCTGTCCTTAACTTGTTTCTGGCCCCAGAGTTGAGACTGGGCATCTGAGTGGAAGCTGGAAGTGTGGAAGGGAGGCAGCTGGTGGGAGGATAAATAAGGACCAGAGGGAGATCATAGTGTCCTTGCTGGGAAAGGGACTGTGGGGACTTGGGGAGGTCTGCTCTGAGGCTTGAACAATTTAGGGCAAGACCTGAATTTTTTCAAAAACCGGTTATGGGGTCTGAGTTTGGGATATCAGTGGGGCCTGCCCTCCAAATTTACTTAGAGTATGGATGTTTAATCTCCAGAGAGTTTTTTTTTTTTTTTAAGATTTTATTTTATTATTTTTAGGGAGAGGGAAGGGAGAGAGGCAGAAAGGGGAAGAGACATCAATGTGTAGTTGCCTTTTTCACCTGCCTCCAGCTGCAGACCTGGCTGGAGACTTGGCTTGCAACCTGGTTATGTGCCCTGGCTGGGGAATTGAACCATCGACCTTTGGGTTCGCAGGCTGGTGCCTTATCCACTGTGCCACCAGCCAGGGCTCCAGGGAGTTTTAAATTTGTGAACCTGAAATTCTAAGGAAAACTCTATTCATAAAGGCATACATTTTTTTTTTTTTTCTTTTCTGAAGACTCTATAGGTTACATCAGATTCTCATATGAATCCACCCTTTCTCCCCACAAACCCCAGTACCTATTTGTCAGTAACCTTGGAGAGATTCTTATTTGGTGGGTTGGAGTAAGGGTGAGGAAGTTGATTTCTTAAGGTTCTAAGGATTTCCGGAGTCAGAGGAAGTTTGGGGGATAGGGTGTGTCCTCCAGATGAGGCTTTGGGAAAGTTGGAGGTTTGGATTCCCAAGAAGGGTGTGGGGATCTTCCTGAAAGGGTTCTCAGGCAGGTGAGGAAGTTGTTTTGCTGAGGTGGACTGGAGATTGGGGTGTGGGGAGCCCTTCAATCTCCTTGGCGGGCCTGGAAGTGTGTGAAAAGAGTATTGGGGAAGGGGAAAGGGATTTCGGGGTAAGATCAAGGAGGTCTCCAGAAGACCTGAAAATGAAGGCGTGGGGTTGGAATGGGAGCAGCCCCATGGTCCTGGTGCTCACAGTCCCCACTGGGGGTTATATATGTGTCTCCCTCAGGCTGCCCGTGGACCTCGGGGGCTGAAGGGAGAGAAGGGGGAGCCTGCGGTGCTGGAACCTGTAAGTCACTCAGGTCATTGAGCTGAAGACAGTGGGAAGAAGGGAAGAAGGTAAGGGTGCTAGTCCTGTAGCCTCTGACTTTTAACCTTTGACTCTGCAGGGTATGCTAGTGGAGGGGCCACCCGGCCCAGAAGGCCCCGCGGTGAGTCTAGCTGTGATCCGTAAGCCTCTGTTCTTTTCTCAGAAAACTTTCCTATATACTCATTTGTGTCTTTCCCCTATTTGCCCAGACTTTCTCGGAACTGTAGAGTGTCCTCTTAATCAAAGTCCCCAGATCTGCACATCTCTTCTATAAAGACTACCCCTCAGCCATATACCCCTCTTCTCTCTGCCTACACCTGCCCCCCTCCTTGTTTGTTCCTCAGGGGTTGACTGGCCCCCCTGGCATCCAGGGCAACCCAGGCCCAGTTGGTGACCCTGGCGAAAGGGTAAGGAAGTGTCCTGTATTGTGGGGAGGGCCACTAGTACCCAATGGGGCACCATGCTCATTAGCTGGCTGATCAGTGAACAAGGGACTTGCGTGTTCCCAGTACTCACAAAGGAGGGCAGACTGGTCAGGGAGGAAGACAGCAGTCTGGTGTCTTCCCTTAATTTTCCTCCAGGGGGTTGTGAGGATCAGGAAAGATCTAGGGAAATCTGCATTAATCCTGTTGAGGAGGGCTTCCAAATGATGCCAAAATTCTAATATTCCCCTGTCTGTCACCTATCCTTCTCATCCTCTCCCCACTCCAGGGCCCCCCTGGCCGAGCAGGGCTCCCTGGATCAGATGGGGCCCCTGGTCCTCCCGGCACATCCCTCATGCTCCCGGTGAGTTGTCTTCTGGACTTTGGAACTGGTTGATGGGGAGGGCAGGGGAATTGTGAGGGATCACCAAGATCCAAAAGTCAGGAAAGCTGAGGAGCCTCTAAAGACCATCAACTCAGAGAGACTGCTCATTGGGATGGAGGAGCCAGGGCCTCATTCGGTACTCTAGAACCCAACATGGATGTTCTAGAAGAGAACTTGGATCATCTAGAACCAAGAAGAAATTCTCTATTTCAGGAGATTTAGAGACAAAGAGTTTCTTTTGTGAGGAAGGGGCTAGAGAGTGGGGGAAGAGGACAGCAATTCCGTTTCTGAAAACCTCTAAGTGATTCTCTGAAAACATCCTGTGGAAGATGAAGGACAAGGGCACAGGGGTGGCCCTGAGCCTAGGAGATGGGGCAGGCATGCTGGATGACACCTCTGCCTGGGAAGGTCACATGGATTTCCTGAAAGAGAGCCTGGGCCTTCTCTCCTTGCCCATTAGTTCCGGTTTGGCAGTGGTGGGGGTGACAAGGGCCCTGTGGTGGCTGCGCAGGAGGCTCAGGCCCAGGCGATTCTGCAGCAGGCAAGGGTGAGTGGGGCTGAGAGCATCTTGGTGGAGGCAGAGGCATGGGGAGACAGGGAAGGCTCTGAGAGGGGTTGGATGGGTAGGTTGGAGGGGCTATAGGGCAGGGGAAGATCTTGGTTGGTTTGGGGCTAAGAGGAAGGTGGGAACATATAGAACAGTGAAACAAGGGTTAGGAGTAAAAGGACAAGTTTGGAGGTTAGACTGGGGTTGGGAGTTCTCCAGCTGCCTCTCCACAGCTCTGCTATGTCCCCTATTCCCCTAGTTGGCACTCCGTGGACCCCCTGGACCCATGGGATACACAGGTCGCCCAGGACCTTTGGTGAGTGAGTGGGATGGGAGGTAGGAGGTTCTTTATTTGTGTGTTGGGGTATGGATCATTCTGGAAAGGAATAAAATTGAAAGCAATTTTGCTTCTTTCGGTGAGGGCTTTGAGTTGCTCTTGGGTGTGTCCTTCAGTTTAGCCAACCTCTCTTCTCTCTCACAGGGACAACCTGGGAGCCCTGGCCTGAAAGGAGAATCTGGAGACCTAGGACCTCAGGTGACACTCTCACCCATTTGATCCCCAACTCACTGCCTCCCCCTCTGTCTCTGCCCATTAACCCTGTCTGGGACTTTCCCTCCCCAGGGTCCAAGAGGACCTCAGGGCCTCACAGGCCCCCCTGGCAAGGCTGGGCGAAGGGTAGGTGACTGAGTGTGGGATGGGTGTGGGCACATAGAGCAGAGGACTGTCCCCTGCTTGCTCTGACACTTCCCTTGCATCTGCAGGGCCGAGCCGGTGCTGATGGTGCACGAGGGATGCCGGGAGAACCTGGAGTCAAGGTGACAGGCTGGGCCCCTCTGTGACATTTAGCTCTAGCTCCATCTGAGCTCATTAGTTTTCTGAGGATGCCTGAGTTCTGCAGGTTTCCTTACAAAGTAGCACCTCCCCACTCAGGGCATAGTAGGGAGGGTTGGGGTGTGAAGGGGACTGGGACTTCACATGGGCTGTCTCTCTTTCCCTTAGGGTGACCGAGGCTTTGATGGACTCCCAGGGCTTCCTGGGGAGAAGGGACACAGGGTGAGTATATCAGGGAGTGGGACTTTCAAGACAAGGGAAGGAGGTTGAGGGCCCCAGCAGGAGCTCAATGGGTGAAATTTGTTGGTTAATTGGAGAGGGTCAGTGTCTGCTGCACTGGGGGCTCTAAGGCCCCTTTTACCTGTTTGTCCATTTGCCAGGGTGATACTGGTGTCCAGGGCCTTGCTGGGCCCCCTGGTGAGGATGGAGAGCGGGTAAGTGTTGTGGCCAGGGCCAGGGCTGGTATGGGAGAGGGCTGGAAGGTAAGGCTGCTATACCATGTCCTCCTCTCCCAGGGAGACGATGGGGAGATTGGGCCTCGGGGGCTTCCTGGAGAGTCTGTGAGTATCTAGGGGGTTGGGCTATAAAGGGTGGGGAGGGATGGTGGGGACAGGGAGGGCTCTGAGGGTACCAGAGGAGGGCCACGGATATGAAAGGGACACTTTTTCTCTCACCTATGCATGCTGTATCTTCCCCTCACCTGAGTGCAGGGACCTCGAGGCCTCCTTGGCCCTAAAGGCCCACCTGGTATTCCTGGACCACCAGTAAGTGATTGCCCCTGACGCCTGACCCTGATCTTACCCCTGCCCCCCAATTTCTCCAAATTTCCACCTTCCCCTCCAGTTCCACCTCACTGGCCCCTATCTAGCCCCACTTCAGCCCCCACCCCTGGGTGCCTTTTTAGGGCCTTATAGCACAGGGCACCAAAGGCTCTGAACATAGCTAAAACAAAACAAAACAAAACAAAACCCCCAAAACAAAACAAAACTCAAGAAAAATGAAATGAAAACCACAAATCCGCAGACCCACAGACCCATGCCCTGTGGATCCAGGCCTGGTGTGTTTGCTTGGGTCTGGGATGAACTGCAGGACAGACCTATGTGCCTGCCTGTTCTGTCCTCTGGAATGGCCAGGCTTCTCTGAAACCAGGGCTCCCTCCAGGGTTGGGCCTGCCTGCCAGCCTGCTCACAACCCTCTTATGTTTCAGGGAGTCCGTGGCATGGATGGTCCCCATGGTCCTAAAGGGAGCTTGGTGAGTGATGGGCATGGAGACTTTACCTGACCGTTAGCTCCCAAGTTCCCTGCCAAGGTTTTTGTTCCCTTTGCCCCTACTCTGACCCCCTGCCTGCTTTGGTTCTGGCCATCTGGCTAGTCCAGCGGGGACTCAACTCTGCACCCTAAATTTGTCACCATTTCTTTTTGATCCCTGCCTGGTTTCCTGTTTCTAGGGACCACAGGGAGAGCCGGGACCTCCTGGACAACAGGGTACTCCTGGGACCCAGGTGAATAGTTGAATAGTCCTGTCTACCTCCTCTGCAGCTTTAGCAACTTCCCTTGGGCTTCCACAGTGAGTCAGACCTGGATGGGGACAGGAAATTAAGGGTCTCATGTCTTCACTGTTCATGCTTCTAATGGGGGATGCTGGCTGGAGGAGAGAGCTCCCACCCCTAGAGGGGCCCCTGTGACTTTTCTCTCCCTGTGTATAGGGTCTCCCTGGGCCTCAGGGTGCCATCGGCCCCCATGGAGAGAAGGTGAGTGACTAAGTGATCAGAGGAACAGGGTATGTGTTGGGTGGGGGGCTGTCAAGAGGGCCTTAAATGTCTGGATGGGACTTTGGCCATGTTAGAACCTGACCCCTCTAGAGATGCTGAGTTGCCTCATCTTCCTGCAGGGTCCTAGAGGAAAACCAGGGCTTCCTGGCATGCCTGGCTCAGATGGACCCCCGGTGAGTGGGCCTCCACTTCTTATTCCAAATGCTCTTTGACTTTCTACCCTACTGAATGACCTTCAAGGACCTTCAGTGACTATCTGTACCACGTGTTCCTTGCACTGGGAGCTCACTGGTGGTGCCTTCCCATGGCCAGTCAGCTTCATCAAATCACAGGAGAATCTGAGTTGAAGAAGTGTAGGGAGAGGTGCACAGAACATGACAGGGGCCAGTGGTCACATTTTTCTTCCCTACTCCCAGGGTCACCCCGGGAAGGAAGGTCCCCCTGGAACCAAAGGAAACCAGGTAAGCCCTTCCATATGCTTCCTTTAACCCCCTGAAGTGGTCTCCACCCAGATTCTGCACTCTCAAAGGCCATGGGATTTGTCTCCTCATTCATGGGACTCTGACACTTTTCTCCGATGTCACTTCCATTTTGTTCAACCTCCAAGGCTCCCACCCTATGACCTATTTAGAGATATCTCTCTTCTTCCAGGGCCCATCAGGACCTCAGGGCCCTCTAGGATACCCTGGACCTCGAGGTGTTAAGGTATGGACTAGCACCCTGGGAGATATAGGACTGCGTTTACAGGAACCAGTTGGGGTCTTAGGAGCTTAGTCCTTCCAACTCAGCTCCACCCCTGATTTCTGTCTCTGTTCTCCTGTCTCATTCTAGGGTGTGGATGGAATTCGGGGCCTGAAGGGCCACAAGGGTGAAAAGGTAAGGAATGCACCCTTACTTCGCAACACCTCCATGCTGCCCCCCACCAACCTCTCTGACCAACTCTTCCTTGCCTCCTTCCCTCTTGCCTGCCCCATGCTGCCTTCCAGCCCCTGAAGCCCACCCTTCCATTCATGTTCTCCAAAGCTTCCATTTTAACTTCCTGACCCTGTATCACCTGGGGTATCCTCACTCCCAACTTTTTAGGGTGATGATGGCTTTCCTGGGTTCAAAGGTGACATAGGTGTGAAAGGTGACAGGGTGAGTAAAACCCCCACACTGACTCCCCCAACTTTAAGTCCTAATGATCTCCCACTTTGGAGCCCCAGCTGATTCCTTTGCTACCCCAGAGTGTCCATCACTGTTGCTGCGTACTCTTCAGGGACTGATCCCAGCAGGATAACAACCCCACAGCCTGTGTCCTTCCAATCACAACAGGCTTCCCACCGCTGTGGGGCTGCCTGTCCTGCAATAGCTCCTGGGACCCCTGCCAACCCCACTGTGCCTCACTTGGGGCCTACCTCTCCTCTTGGGGCTTAGTTTCCACCCCCCAGTCCCCAACACTCACCTCTCCAGCCCTCTCACTCAGGGTGAAGTTGGAGTCCCTGGTTCTAGAGGAGAAGATGGACCTGAGGGGCCAAAGGGACGCACTGGACCCACTGGAGACCCTGGGCCCCCTGGACTCATGGGCGAGAAGGTGACAGGGGATGAAGGAATCTGTGTCTGCGTTTTCTAGGGGCATGGAGGGAATGAGGGCCTAGGCACTGGGATCAGAGTGGGCATGGGGTTGCCAACAGCTGGAGTCAGTGAGACAGCTATGACCGTGTGTCAGTTATGCTCCCCTCTTTATATGGCACCTCCTGAACAGTGATAGTTTGAGGGGCAAGGGATACAAAGTTAAGAAAAAGTCCCTGTCTTGGAGAATTTATAACAGATCGATGAGAACAAGGCATAGAGGCCGTCATAGGATAACTGTAGGTGCAAGGCAAAGGGCATGTGTGTTCAGATGCAGAGCAGTAGGAGTTCTGAGAAGCAGGAGCTCAAGAGCTGGTGGGTTCTGCATCTTCAGGGCTAACTCATGGAGCACTTACTGTATGCCACCACTGTGCCAACTTGTCATATCCGTCCTGTGTGGTAGGTGCTGTACAGTCCTGCTTCACAGGAGCACTGGGAGGTTAAGATGCCTATTAGTCACACAGCTGGGGAGGGGCAGAGCTAGGGTTTGGGCCCAGGTGGGCAAATTGCAGAATCCCTGCTCCCAAACTTTGCTCCACAGCTGCCTGGGCAGGCGGGCCCTGCAGCATCAGGAGGCAGCTGCCTGGGGAGTTGGGGTGGTGCTGAGTATGAGTGGAGGGCAGAGGTGGTCCCAGCTGTGTGGAGGCTGCAAGGGGCAGACATGTATGCTGAGAAAGATGGAGCCCAGGTTGACAGATAGGCAGGGAATAGATCACAGCCCCCAAGGACTTGATGGAGTGGCAGACTTTAGTCCCCAGACACAGGGGAGAGGAGATCCCAGCGCTGGACTTGGGGAAAATTTACTCAGGGAGGAGAGCTTTCTGAAGGGCTGGAGGCCTGGTGGGACATGTTGCTGGGTGGGGCCTGGTTCCTGTCTCTGAGGGTTGGGGTCTCCATGGATGTGGTGGTATCTGTGGCTCCTTTTGCTCCTAATTGTTCCCTATCCCTCTGCAGGGCAAGCTGGGTGTTCCTGGTCTGCCTGGCTATCCTGGACGCCAGGGACCCAAGGTGATGTGATGCCCCATTTGTACCCCTTCCTCTTTTTCCCTTTCTTGACACCTGATTGCAGGAAATGCAGACTGACAAAGCAATGGGATCATAGAGAGGATTTAGCCAACCCTGGTCCATAGAAGAGGAATCAGAGGCCCAGAGAGCAGCTGGGGTTTGATAGGCAGAGCCTGGTCTCCCACACAGTGGTGCCTCCATCACCTCTCCTGACTCCCTTTGGCTCTTCCTAGGTCCTCCCCTTTCCTGACTAAGTTTTTTCTTCTCCATTTTCACTAGGGGTCCCTAGGATTCCCTGGCTTTCCGGGAGCCAGTGGAGAGAAGGGAGCCCGGGTAAGGCAGGGGAAGAAAGGGTGCAGAGGGGAGGGCTGTCCTGTGGGAAACCCTGCACTGGGTGATGTCTCTGCTTTCTTCCCATCAGGGCCTCTCAGGGAAATCAGGGCCTCGGGGAGAGCGAGGTCCCACGGTGAGTGCAGTGGAGAGAGAGAACTGTGGTTCAGGATCTAAAGAGGTGCACTCGTTTTTCTAACAACTCCTCTCCTCTTCTAGGGTCCGCGGGGTCAGCGGGGTGCCCGAGGCACCACTGGGAAGTCTGGAGCCAAGGTTAGTGGTCTTAGCAGGGCTCTGTTGGCTGTCTGCCCCTACGCTCAGCTCCCCTGCAACCTCTCTGACCTGGGAGACATTACAAAGCAGCTCCTCTGACTCTGTCTCTTGGCAGGGAACATCGGGTGGAGATGGCCCCCATGGGCCCCCTGGAGAAAGGGTGAGTGTGAATGGACTGCCCCAGTCCCTGTGCTCCCCAGGGAGCCTGAGTGGAGCAGCTCTCTCTTACTTCAAGGAGGAAGCTGTGTCCCCTGCCAAGCATCCCACCCCATTTTCTTTACTCAACCCAGCTCTGTCTCTAGGGTCTCCCTGGGCCTCAGGGCCCCAACGGATTTCCTGGTCCCAAAGGACCTCCGGTAAGCTGACCTCTGACCTCTGGGCTACCTTGGTTCTCTGAGTCTTTCTTCCCAATTTCCTTCCCTGCCTAGAATTCACCTGATATCTGAACCCATTCCAGGGCCCCCCTGGGAAGGATGGGCTTCCAGGACACCCGGGCCAGAGAGGAGAAGTGGTAAGTGATGCCCTGGACCCCTCAGACCATCAAACTCCAGAGCTGTCTGGAAGGCCCACCAGGTAGGTTCTCCTGGCAGAGTGAAGAACATCCCGGCTCTCACTACTCAAACCCATGGCCAAGGACATGGTCATGACCCTGCCTTTCCTCTGGGAGCCTGGGCTCTGTTGCACAGTGTCCAGGCCTGTGTGCTCTCACTGCTCTCTCCTCTCTTCCTTCCTCAGGGTTTCCAAGGGAAGACAGGCCCTCCTGGTCCCCCAGGGGTGGTGGGACCTCAGGTATGTCTGCCCTCAGGAGTTAGTCTACCTGCTCTTCTTCTCCCTTTTCCCCATCACGGGGCCCTGCCTTGGACCTCAGGGGTGGTAAAAGGTGGGGCAGGGGTAAATGGCAGGGCTGGGTTTTAGAACTCTGATGCCCAACTTCAGCCTATTTCCTGGGCCAGTTCTTATTTTCTTGACTCAGAGAAGTGGCAGTTCCCCTATGGGGAAAAGAGGTAGTGTAGGTACTCCATATTGGGCGTTAAAAACTAGAGCATTGGCCTAGGAGAGCCCCCAGGAATTTCCTAGCAGCTTTGGGGCAGGGATAAAGGGGTTCTAGAGGGGTATTTTAGGGAGGCCAGGGTGGCAGCTTTGGAAAGATAATGGGGTGAAGGGTCTGAGATAGGAGTCTCTCTGCCTCTTTCTTAGGGTGCAGCAGGAGAAACTGGGCCCATGGGGGAGAGAGGTCATCCAGGCCCCCCAGGGCCCCCTGGAGAGCAGGGACTGACGGGAACAGCTGGAAAAGAAGGAACAAAGGTCAGTAAGGGGCTGGGCAGAAGGAAACTCAGGGACTAGGGTTGGGGATTTGAGGTGGGCCAGAGATCTCTCTGTATAATTTGAGAGCTGTGGATTACCACCTTTCCTTTCCTTTTAGGGTGACCCTGGTCCTCCTGGGGCCCCAGGGAAGGATGGCCCTGCTGGGCTGAGGGGCTTCCCAGGAGAGCGAGGCCTCCCAGGCACTGCTGTGAGTGTGACCTCATCAGACCGCCTGTAATGAGTCACTGCAAATCCTGGTGCCCCTCAAAGTTACCCCACTCCCATCTCTCTGAGCCTGTCCCCCACCCCTAAGCCTGCATATCTCCTGGACCCCAATTCCTGTGATGTCCCACCTTCCTGTCTCACATCAGTTGCTCTAAATCTCTGGTTCATAGGGTGGACCCGGTCTGAAGGGAAATGAAGGTCCAGCTGGTCCCCCTGGCCCTGCAGTGAGTCTGGGGTCCCTGGGGGGTGGTGTGGGGAGGAACCAGGAAAGGGGGTAAAGAGTGAAGTGTGGCATCTGGATCTAGGCTGGCCACGTCTGGCACAGGGACTGTAGGATCAGCCATAAGGCATTTGATTTTGGGCTATTCTCCTGGAAACCGTGGTCAGGGGTCTCTGGTGTAGATGGGCTATGGTCTCTTCCTTGAGGGTCTGATTCCATTTCCCCTCTTAGGGCTCTCCTGGGGAACGAGGTGCAGCAGGATCTGGGGGACCCATAGGCCCCCCAGGGCGTCCAGGACCTCAGGGTCCCCCTGGTGCAGCAGGAGAGAAAGGTGTCCCAGTGAGTGGGGCCTGGGGAGGGGTCTGTGAGCTGCTGGGTTGTGGAGGGTTTCCTGTGGGGGTGTTTGAGGGTGAGGGTTGTTTCTTCAGGTTATGACTTCTCTTCATTTTCCACAGGGTGAGAAGGGCCCCATTGGTCCAACTGGCCGCGATGGGGTGCAGGGTCCTGTGGGGCTTCCTGGTCCTGCTGGACCCCCAGGTGTGGCAGGAGAGGATGGAGACAAGGTGAGGGAACCTATAGCTCCTGGACCCAAATTCTTTCCAGATGAGACTGCGTATCTGAGCATGGCCCTTATCCCTGTCTCATTGCTGCCCACTCTTACTTCTTTTGTCTGATGACTCATTTGCCTTCTCTAGGGTGAGGTGGGAGACCCTGGACAGAAGGGCATTAAAGGGAACAAGGGTGAACATGTAAGTGTTTAGGACTTTCAACTTTGATCTGTGGCCTTTGATCTCATTTCCACTTGGTCTCCCTCCCAGATTTTTTTTTTTTTTTAAACAGTTTATTTATTTTCAGAGAGAGGGGAAGGTTGGGAAAAAGAGATGGAGAGACACAGTGATTAGTTGCTCTCACATGCCCCCTATTTAGGGGCCTGGTCCTGAACTCAGGCATGTGCCCTGACTGGGAACTGAACCAGCAACCTATCAGTTCACAGGCTGGCTCTCAATCTATTAAGCCACACCAGCCAGGGCATTCACCCCCACTGCCTTGGTGTCTCTGACTCTCCTTTCTCCTCCAGGGCCCTCCTGGACCCCCTGGACCCATTGGTCCTGTGGGGCAGCCTGGAACAGCGGTGAGTAACTGATACCTGGGCTGTTCCACCAGAGGCCTCTGCAGTCCCTGGTCACTGGCAGTCTCCCTCTGCCTTTGGGTTTGGGGGTGGGAGGAAGGGGCTCTGGACTTGCTGCCCAGCTCTGTGTGGGGTTTGTGGATAGAGAACATCTGATCATGTCCATCTCTGTGTCCTTGCCCCTGCCCTCATCCCTGCCCTCCCCTAACTCAGGGAGCAGATGGGGAGCCCGGACCCCGGGGACCCCAGGGACACTTTGGAGCCAAAGGTGATGAAGGAACAAGAGGGTTCAATGGGCCCCCAGGACCCATTGGCCTACAGGTGAGTTGGGGTGTAGAGACAGGGTGAGAGCTGGGCTCAGGAGCTGATGTCTACCTGAGACCTTCCCATTCAATGAGAGAAGGGGAGATGGGGGTGGGGACTGAGGGGAGGCATTTGGGATCTGACAGGCCTAGGGTGGGCTGCTCACCTGGATCTGTGCTATGTGTACCTGCATAGGGCCTGCCAGGCCCCTCTGGGGAAAAAGGAGAAACAGGAGACGTGGGCCCTATGGTGAGTGTGAACCCACCTACTAGTCACTCCCCACCCATCCAGCCCACCCCAGCACCCCACTGCCACTGACCCCATGCTCCTTGGCCTGGCTGCCTCTCCTCCTCTTCCCCTCTGCCCAGAATCTCTGCCCTGCCCAACCCTCCACAATTCATGTACATCCATTGCTGTATTCTTCACTTTCCTGCCTTATTTCTGGTGGTATCTCTTTCTCCCCAGGGACCACCTGGCCCCCCAGGACCTCGAGGCCCAGCTGGACCCAATGGAGCTGATGTGAGTCCACTAGAAGTCACCGGTCCCTGGGAAGAAGGCCTCCAGCTGTCTCACTGCTGTGACCTTGGGGGCCCTCATCCAGGCCCCATCCAGGAGAGGAGGAATGGTGCCTCCTCTCCTGTGCTATGATCCCTATTTCTGTTCCTCTTCTAGGGTCCTCAAGGTCCCCCAGGAGGGGTTGGGAACCTAGGTCCCCCTGGAGAGAAGGTAACTAACAAGGGGGTGAAATGGCCTGGTCTGGAAGGGTGTGGGGTTGGACTTCTGCCAATTTTGGTTGCAGGTCAAAAGAGAATGAGGTGTGGGTAATATCAGGATTTGGGAGGAGGAGGACTTGACCCCAATCTCTTTTCAGGGAGAGCCAGGAGAGTCAGGATCTCCAGGGGTCCAGGGTGAGCCAGGAGTCAAAGTGAGTGATGGCCTTGAGGCAACCCTCCCCAGTCTCTTTCACCCCCTCCCCCAATGCCATTTCCACTTTTCCTGTGACCTCCTGGAGCTGGACCTTCTCCTCTGCCCAGGAGTACGTGCCCCAGCCATTCTTTATGGGGCCTGGTCCCTGAGTCTGAGTGAGCCTTGCGCGCCTCTTCTCCAAGGGGAGAGAGGGCAGGGGGTACCCCATGGGCTTGCCTTTCTGTGTGCATGCTACTGTCACTGAGGGGACTGGGGGAGGCTGAAGGTGTCTTGGAAGCTGGGGCTGCATCACTGATCTTCAGGTGCCCCTTGGGACCATCTCTGTCCTCCACTCATCCTCCAGGGTCCACGCGGGGAGCGTGGAGAGAAAGGAGAGTCGGGGCAGCCAGGAGAGGCGGGACCACCAGGGCCTAAAGGCCCCACTGGGGATGATGGCCCCAAAGGGAATCCTGTGAGTCTCGGGGGAGGGGCTGAGAGTCCTGTGAGTGGGAGACCTGGGAATGTGTGTGTGAGGGTCTTGGAGTGTGGGGAGACTAAGTGGGGGATACCTGGGGGGAAGGTTCTGGGAATAGGTCTCCTGGGGAGGGTATATGAAGTCTAGGATGCAGAGAGAGAGAGAACATGAGAGATGGCCCAAAAGCATTAGAAGGCATGTGGGCATGGGGATGGAGGGGTGCAGGAGACCCTCTTAGGGTGGTGCCAGTGGGCAATGCCGGTAGAGAGGGAGTGTGTGGCATGTGCCCACAGGGCCCTGTGTTGTCTTTGGGTGGGCTTAGGGAGTTGTGTGCCTGACCTTTTTTCTCCCTCTGCATTAGGGTCCTGTTGGTTTTCCTGGTGACCCTGGCCCTCCTGGGGAAGGTGGCCCTCGGGTGAGTCTAACCCAGTGCGGGGAAGGGGCAAAGTGGGTGGGTCTCTGTGTAGCTGGTGGGCTTGGCTGTTGGAAGCTGGGATGTGGCAGGGCAGCTGGAGGGATAGGAGGATCTGCAATTTTCAGGTGATACCAGGTGCCATTCCTCTGACTTTGCTTCATCCCTGCAGGGCCAAGATGGTGCAAAGGGTGATCGTGGCGAGGATGGCGAGCCAGGGCAGCCTGTGAGTGACCAGGGCACCCTTCCCCACCACTGAGCCCAAGCCTTCAGACCCTTTGCTCCTGTTCTTTGCCCTACTCCTGAGGAGTCCCTTGGCTGGAGGCTAATCACTCACCCACCCTCCCTAGGGATCCCCTGGTCCCACTGGGGAGAATGGACCCCCTGGACCACCTGGAAAGCGGGTAAGTGAGGCGGATACCTTGGATCCTCAGGGGAAGTCCTTGGCGGGTGGGGCTGTCCCAGCGTGGTAGGGGGCATATGTGCTCGAGTGCATGTTGATAAGCATGCCATGCATATTTATCTATGGTTGTTCCTGGCATTTGGTATGAAAGTCCTTGCCAGGGGTGGTGGTGTGTACTCCCAATCAGAATAGACACTGGAAGAAGGGGCTGGCCTTTCTGGAGGGCCCCTGCTAGGCCTGCTGGGGTAGGAGGTGGGTCACTAAGTGGCTCTTTACCAGATGCTCAGGACAACTTAGTATTCTAACAACTGGTCCATCTGCATCTGCTCTCACCATCTGTGGATGGGCCTCTGTACCCTCATCTACTCTTCCTTCCTTCCTGCCTCTCTGCAGGGTCCTGCTGGCACACCTGGTCCTGAGGGGCGACAAGGAGAGAAGGGAGCCAAGGTGAGGGAGAGGCTGCCCTGAATGCTGGGACATTCCCTCCATCTTCCCACCCCTTTGCTCCTCAGATTCCTCTGTCCACCTCCCCCACGCTGAGCCCCTCGTGGAAACCTGGACCCTATATGTGCTTGGGCACCTGGGGTTCAGTCCCTACTTCTGCCTCTGTCTACCTAGGACTCCCTGCCCCCTCCCGCAATCCCTTCCTCTGCCCCTTAGGACACGTTGCTGTGTGTGTTTCAGGGGGATCCTGGTGCTGTGGGTGCCCCGGGAAAGACAGGCCCTGTGGGTCCTGCAGGCCCATCAGGAAAACCTGGCCCTGATGGTCTGAGGGGGCTTCCGGGCCCAGTGGTGAGTCATGGAGTGGAGAGGCTGGGTTGGAAGGGGTGAGGAGCCATGGGAGGGGACATTCCTCCTGACTTTTGTGATTTCCTCAAATATGTAGGGCCAGCAAGGTCGTCCTGGAGCCACAGGCCAGGCGGGGCCTCCAGGTCCTGTGGTGAGTGACTATGAATTGGGTGGGGTGAGTGGGGGTGATGGGGTACCCTGGGACAAGTGGGCATCCTCTAAAGCCTTGGAGGAAGTGGGACGTGGTGGATGGACAGCTTGGTTTCACCTCTTCCTGAAGAGTGACTTCCTGTCTCCCCGCAGGGACCCCCGGGGCTTCCTGGCCTCCGTGGTGATGCTGGGGTGAAGGGAGAGAAGGTGAGTGACAGACAGACAAGCAGCTGGGTGATCCTCCCCTCACCCTCACCCTCACCTTTACCACCTGAAACCTGTGGGGTGCTGAGTTCCCACTGCTCCGGGCCTCTACCACCAAGTCTTCAGGGTCCTTATTCAGTGAGGACTGTTCACATGCCCGAGTCTCTTATCTTCTGGGTTCTGACCCACACAGTCTCCTCCAGCATCCATGTGTCTTCTTTCTGCATCCTCCCTACCATCTGTCCTCTTCTTCAGGGTCACCCAGGTCTCATTGGACTGATTGGGCCTCCTGGGGAGCAGGGAGAGAAGGGTGATAGGGGACTTCCTGGACCTCAGGGCTCCACTGGACAGAAGGGAGAGACGGTGAGTAGAGGGCTTAGTCCTGAAAGGCTTGGGAAGATGAGGGTGGAGAGTCCCATTGGGGGTGGGAGGGGCTGTGAGTGGAGACTCAGAGAGGAGTGAGGGAGGGAGGGAGGGAGGAGGAGGACCCAGTTGAAGGAGGCCCGCCCTTTCCTAGGGTATCCCAGGAGCCTCTGGCCCCATTGGCCCTGGAGGGCCCCCTGGCCTCACTGTGAGTACCCCACCTGTTCTTCCACTAAACCTCACTGCTTCTGCTTCTATAACTTCCCAACGGGTTTCATGGCAACTGCCAGGTCAAGAAGCATAGAACTCAGTTTCTCTTGCACGTCCTTATGCCTGCAGTGTTTCCTCCCCTATCCTTCCAAGGTCTCCCGAATGGCCCCATGCTCCCTCATGCTTGCCCCTGCTGTGGTAATCCCACTGTCCTGTGGCCTCATAACCTTGCCTCTCTATTCCTTTGTGTCCCAGCCTTCCTCTGTGGTGATCATCTCTTGTTTTGCATTTCCCAGGGACCTGCTGGCCCCAAGGGAGCCAAAGGAGCCACAGTGAGTGAACCCCAGCCAGCCCTGACCTCTGCCTCTTCCCTCAGGCTGAACTTGGAACTGTCTTCCAGAGCAAACATGCTCCCCTCGGTGGAACCTGTCATGCCCTGCCTGAACACTGAGTTGACCTGTCTGTGATGTTGAACCTCCATGACCTCAACCTCTCCATGACCTCATTTACTCTTTTGGCAGGGCCCAGCTGGACCCAAGGGAGAGAAGGGCGTCCAGGGCCCTCCGGGACACCCAGTGAGTGCGAGTCATGGCCTGCTCTTCTGATTTTCCCTCTCTGTCCTGGTGCTTCTCTGCTTCACCCTCACCCGCTCCATTTGTCCCTCCATCCAGGGCCCCCCGGGTGAGGTGATCCAGCCCCTACCCATCCAGATGCCCAAGAAGACTCGGCGCTCAGTGGATGGGAGCCTCCTGATGCAGGAAGATGAGGCCACACAAACTGGGGGTGCCCCAGGCAGTTCTGGCGGGCTGGAGGAGATCTTTGGCTCACTGGATTCCCTGCGGGAGGAGATAGAGCAGATGAGGCGGCCCACAGGGACCCAGGACAGCCCTGCTCGCACCTGTCAGGATCTGAAGCTTTGCCACCCAGAGCTGCCTGATGGTCAGTGCCAGCCTCAGGGGAAACAAAGATATTAACAACTGTGTGGGTGCAGACAAGCAGAATGGATTTGCATGAATTTTAGAGAAGGTTTTGGGTGGAGGTGAGGTTTGAGAGGACTGGAATAGCAGCTACTTACCAACCAGGTCAGAAGCATTTCAGTATTAGAAACTGATACGTTCTTACCAGTGTGCACAAACCCCATGTCTACATACATGTATGTAAACATGTGCTTGCATTCATGCAGATGGACATGTGTGCAAATATACAGCCACATATCCAAACAGGAGCCCGGGGGTATAGGTGATAAGAGAAACTGAAGAGGGGGCACTGTGTTAGGGGCTCTGTGTCAGAGGGCTGGGATGTGGGGACATTGTGAGAAGAACTAGGGGGGTGGGAATGTAGGGGCAAAGAGTATCTGGGTCCCTAGTGCTCAGGGCCCTGACCCTCCCCTCCCCCTGTCCCCACAGGAGAATACTGGGTGGACCCCAACCAGGGCTGTGCTCGGGATGCCTTCCGGGTGTTCTGCAACTTCACAGCAGGCGGGGAGACCTGTGTGCTGCCCCGAGATGATGTCACACAGGTGAGAGCTGGCATCGATTGCCCTCTCCCTGTCAGGGCGGAGTGGTTTCTGGCCTATGTGACAAGTCCCCTGGCCCTTCCCCATTCTTGTGCCTTTTTCCCTTCCTTCTCACCAGCCCTCAATGCTCACGTTGTCTTCATCCTTGGCAACCCAAGACAAATGTACACCTGTAGTTTACCCCTGTCTCCTGGCTCCCACTCAGCTTCTCCTTTCTCCCCAGCCCTTTCCTCCCACCCATTCCCTGCTCATGGCCCTGGCCCAGCAGTAATCTTCTGGTGGTCATGCCTGTCCTGACCCAGCCCCTCTCCTGCCAGTTCTCCTATGTGGACTCCGGGGGCTCCCCAGTAGGAGTGGTCCAGCTCACCTTCCTGCGGCTGCTCAGCGTCTCCGCCCACCAGGACGTCTCCTACCCTTGCTCTGGGGTGGCCTTGGAAGGCCAGTTGAAGCTCAGGGGGGCGAACGAGGATGAGCTGAGCCCGGACACCAGCCCCTATGTCAAGGAATTCAGAGAAGGCTGTCAGGTGGGAGGCAACTCAGGCTGCAGGAAGACCCTTTGGTCAGGGGCACTGGAGAGAACCGGAATCCAGCTTCCTAGTCAGATATGGCTGAGGGAGCTCAGATGGGTTGAAAGAGTAGGGAGGTTGGAAGAGGGGATCACCTGTGTGCAGACAGCAGAATCACCTGAGTATACACATTTACACAGGTTGCCCAGCAGAGGCACAAGGATGGGGCGGAGGGGCAATACCCCCATGGAAGTGCAGAGTCACTTACAATCTACGTACATCACCACACATGTGTAGAATCATGTCGGTTAATATTACACAGAACTCCCCCTTCCCCCCAACAGACACATGGACACACATCCTGGAGGAGTCACACAGACTCATGTCGTCATCACAGGCAGATAATCTCAAAGACAAACCTGGAGCTGCGTACACTGGGTCATGAGCGTAGACACTCATGAACGTGTAATGCACATAGGCACATGCAACCTTCCTGGCCTTCCCAGGCCTGATTCTCTGGAAGAACATTTAGCAAGTCTGAACATGTGATGCGGTTGGGGGAGAGCTTCTCAGGGTGCTCAGAGGAGAGGCCGCCTGGGCCTGAGGATGGGGCATCCGTGGGATGTGGCTCCTCCACCATGCCCACTTCCCCTCTCTTCCATCGCCCCCTCCAGACACAGCAAGGCCGGACAGTGCTGGAGGTACGGACACCTGTGTTGGAGCAGCTGCCTGTGCTGGAGGCCTCCTTTTCAGACCTGGGGGCCCCCCCAAGGCGGGGAGGGGTGCTGCTGGGACCTGTCTGCTTCATGGGCTAGGACCCTGTCAGTCAAAACCAGGCCCACATGGAATCCCACAGCATCAACTCTGCACCACCTCCCAAGAGGATTCCTCCTCATCTGGGGACCTTGGGCCAGGGCACTGAGAGCCTCTAGTTAGGGGCAGACCAGAGGAAGAGTAAAGTGGGGTGCCAGGACACCCAAGGACAGGGGTAACATCTGGGGCTCATGGCTGTCCCACCTGGAGCCCCATGACCTGTTAGCAGACACACTTATTTAAAACACCTCCCCATCACCCCAAACAAGAAGAGGAAAAAGGGTACTGTGTATTTTGTATTTAAAAGTAATTATAATAATTATTTAAAGAGTGGAAAGCTAAATAACAAAGATAAAGAGAAATGCCAACAAAAATCTGTGGACATTGGAGACAGGGCTCTCCAGGGATGACCCCCTGGTACCCTTGTCCTTGCCTCAGGGCCTTTCCTCAGTGACTGAGGGGGTTTGGGCCAAACCCCAACTCCCTCACACCCTACCTGTAGCACCCACTGTGAACATTGGAATACACAAGTCTCCTTGGCCTCAGGGCTCTGTCTGTCTGATCCTCACATACTGGGTGTTTGTCTCCTGGACACACACACCTGCTCTCCTTTACTTGGTCTGGGCCTTGCAGGAACGGCCTGCTACTTGGGGACCTGGCCACTGCCCTGGGGGAGGCATGGAGTAGTGAGGGCTGTGCGCAGGGCCTGTATTCATTGGACAGTTCAAACACCAAAATCTGTATTAGCTGGGATGTTTCCATGATCCTGAGCCCCCTGGGTATCTCCTTGCCATCCTAGCTACCCTAACCCTTCCCTGGGCACCCTCTCCCTTTCTCTGATCCTGCAGTTAAAGGAAAAATGTGTGATATAGGGATTTAAGGGACTCTCAGGATCTTGTGTAGTCCTATGACCAGCATCCATTACAACTGCTGGTTAAAAAAATGTGATTATTTCCTCCTGGGGTGTGTGCATGTGATGCTCTTGTTACTCCAGTCCCCGCCAAACCTCTCTGCGCCCCTGTTCTTCAATGCGCTGTAGCCAGGAGTGGATGGCTTCATCCCTGTTCCCTGGAAAGCCTATCCCACTGGGGTGTCACAAAGCCTGGCTGACATGCAGGATCACAAGTGGGTCTCACAGTTCTGCCTGATGCTGGTGCTGGACTTGTTCAGGGGAAGGTTATGTCTCAAACACCCTCACCCCATCTTCAAGGACTAAAGGCTGAGAAGGAGCCTTAGATAGCCTTGCCTGAGTCTTGGAGAATGAGGAGACGGGCTCTCATCCGCAGCAACATTTCCTGCGCCTGTAGCTCTGGCCATCTCACTTCTGCCTCTCAGGCTGGCCGGTCATAGTCAGGTGGGGCTGTGGCGGACCCTCACGCTGTGTCCTTGTGGGTATTAGCCTCGATATGCTTTGTGTTGTGTCCAGATGGTCAGTGTTTGCAGTCTCCTCCCACTCTGTGCTGCCCCCATTCCCTCCTGCCCCAGCGACTGCTCCCAGGGCTTATTTTTTGTGCAGTTCGTCCAGGTCTGAGTCATGGTCCAGGTACATCTCTTCTGTTCAGGTCGGCCACACACGCCTGGCCTCCCTAGCTGGCCTCCCTGCCTCTCCTGGGGCTTCCCATCCCTCCATAGCACTTCCTGCCTTCCACCTATCGTGCCAGCAGTTTAAAATTTATTCCAGGGCCTCATCCCAGTGGAAACACCCCTTTCCTCGCTGAGCGCCTGGTGGTGGGGTGCAGGAGGGGAACTGGTATATTTGCGGGTGCACTGGTGTGTGTGCCGGTTTCGCGTGTGCAAAACCCAGGGTTAGGATGCAAAAAACAAAAACACCAGAGTTGTTTTGCACTCCCCATCTAAAGTGGACACCCCCACGCCCCACACTCCTACTTCTTTCTAACGTGGGTCTCCCACGGCACCACCTAGATCTTCCTGGTCTCAAGGACAAAACCCCAACCTTTGAAACCTTGGAGAGATGGAGCTACTCTTTTGTGCAGGAAGCTTTCCTAGGGGCTTCTAGAAAAAAGCCTAAGCAGGAAACCAGATCTCAGGCGAAAAACCCTCGCTCCGTGCTTTTCTCAGCCTCGTCTGCCCCCTGG
Source organism: Noctilio leporinus (assembly GCA_004026585.1). NCBI lineage: Eukaryota > Metazoa > Chordata > Mammalia > Chiroptera > Noctilionidae > Noctilio > Noctilio leporinus. Next base: position 1,672 of record PVIW01008743.1, on the reverse strand, counting down.
TGCCTAGGCCGAGACCTCGGCCCACTAAAGGGCCCGCGGAAGATTCCGGCCTAGGACATCCAGAAACCGCGGCCCCTCGTTCGTCACCATCGAACCTCACTCCTTCTGCCTAACCTAAGAGGAGGCAGAATGGAGGGGAAGCTCCCGATCTCATCTATTTGAGGTCAGGCAGCCCTCAAACAGCGTTTCTGGGTCCATCCATGCCCTCGGTCTCAACCTCCAAGTCCTGAAGGCTTCAGACAGACCACTGTCCACCCCCGCCCCCTCTCCCCGCCGCGCGCCTCCACTGTAGAGGTGATCAGACCTAAAAGGACGCTCCCTTCTCTCCTCACCGACACCCTGCTGAGCTGAGGTTTCTCAGCGCTCTCTGCATTGGAGCTGAACCCCTGCACAGGTCACCCCTGAGCGCAAAGTGGAGTCATCCCAAAGGTCACTTTTGGTCAGATGGCTTTGAGCTCAGAGGGCTTTTCTCCGCAGAAACAAGGCCCTGCAGTCATTCAGACAACATTTGTTCATGGATGTCAGGTCCCCTGGCCACCCACAAAAGCCTATTTTATGAGGGACTCAGCCAAGCTGCAGCTTGAGGATGCCAGGACCACAGCACTCGGCAGTGGACGTCTCCTTCTCTGTGGCAAGCAGAGCCCTGGCTCGAAGATCAGATCATCAGATGGTAGCAGTTTAAGGGTGGGGCTCCAGAGCTGGGGTTTGAGGTGGGCCTGGCGTGTGAGCGCAGATACCCTGGCCTTTGGACACGTGGGTGCTGGCAGTGGCTTCCAGTGGCTTGTGTGAAGGGAGGCTTCTGGGAAGGACACAGGAGAGAGAGAGGCAGAGACTTTGGGGACTTGGGGGTTGAGTGGGTCAGAATATAAACGCTTGTAGGAGGGGCTAGGTTCTGCAACAGCTTGACTGCCTCTCAAAGGAGTTTAATTTGAACCCAGCAAAGAAGAGAGGCATTGATGGTGTTTGAAAAGGTAAGTGGTATGATGGAGTTGTATGCTACCAGGCCCTACCCAGTGTGGATGAGAGTGTGAAAGCACTGGAGGAAGGCACAGAGCCACCATGCTTGGAGGTTTAAAAGAGGAAGACTTGCAGTAGGGAGAATAGGGAGATTATAGTGGGAAGGCTGTGGGGATAAGTCCACTAGCCTGTTACACCCTTGGAGCTGCTTCTCAGGTTTGGACTGATATTTTTTGACTGTTGTCAAAAAAAACTTGTAAAATTTGAACCACTTAGATCACTCACTGTACCTGGGAACACTACATATCCCAGGAGGACAGGGATCTATTCCTGTAAATTTCCTCACTTGGTCATGTTGCATGCTGGGACTTGTAGTTTCTGAATGGACCATGCAGGTAGGTGGTAGAGATGAGATAGGAAACGGAATGGGTCAAAGCAAGGCTCTAGCTGCTTCAGAAAGAAGTTCCTATGCAGTAGGTAGAGGTGTTGACCCATTTTTGTGGTTGTGTAACCCCTATTCCTGCAAGTTTGGTGTGGTCAGCAGAGGGAGTCAGGACTGCAGCCTAGCTTCTTCCTGGCCAGTTGTGCAGTTCACAGGACACAATCATGTTTCCCCATTCAAACCTGCTGAAGTGAGCAGTCACCCGGGTGCTTACACTTGGTTTCTGTATCTTTTCCTCATCTTCAGGATGGTTTCATGGGAACTGGGATTGCC
>PVIW01008742.1:0-58686 GCA_004026585.1 Noctilio leporinus | reverse complement strand
TTGTTGTATTACATTCATCCCCTTTTTGCTCCCCTCTATACCCCTCCCCACCCACCCATTCCCCCCAAAGTCAATCCACCTGTTGTCCATGTCCATGGTTCCTTTATACTAGGTTCTTGTCTAAGCTGCTCCCCTTTCATAAATGTACCAAAGTTTTTTGATCCAATCATCCACTGATGGGCACTTAGTCTGTTTCCAGCACTTGGCTATTGTAAATAGTGCCGCTAGGAACATAGGTGTACATAGGTTCTTATGAATTGGTGTTTCAGGATTCTTTGGGTATAGTCCAAGTAGTGGAATTGCTGGATCAAAAGGCAGTTCCATTTTTAGTTTTTTAAGGAAACCCCGTACTGTTTTCCACAGTGGCTGCACCAGCCTACATTCCCACCAACAGTGTACGAGGATTCCCTTTGCCCCGCATCCTCGCCAACACTTGTTGCTTGTTGATTTGCTGATGATTGTCATTCTGACAAGTGTGAGAGTATTATGTTTAGTGAAATAAGCCAGTCAGTGAAGGACAAATATCATATGATCTCACCCATTACGGGACAATAATGAGCAAAACTAACAACAAGCAAAGCAGAACCAAATATATGAATATAAGGAATAGGCCTTCAGTGATCAGGGGGAAAGGGGTTGGGGGGAGGGAGGGAGGCAGAGGCAAGAAAGGGGAGCAGCTTAGACAAGAACCTAGTATAAAGGAACCATGGACATGGACAACAGGTGGGATTAACTTTGGGGAGAATGAGTGGGTGGGGAGGGGGACAGAGGGGAGCAAAAAGGGGATGGATGTAATACAACAACAATAAAATTTTAAAAAATAAATAAAGAAAAGAAAAGAAAAGAAGACACATAGCTCAATGGAACAGAATAGAGATTCCATAAATAAACCCATAACTCTGTGGTCAATTAATATTTGACAAAGGATGCATGAACATACAATGGAATAAAAATGGCTTCTTCAAGGAAAACTAGACAGGGACATCCAAAAAAAAAAAAAAAACGTGAAAGTAAATCACCAACTTATACCACACACTTAAACTCAAGATGGATAGAAGACTAAAACATAAGTTTTGCCACCATAAAAGAGGAAAACATAGGCAGTAAACTTTCAGATATCCCACACATTAATATTTCCACCAATAGGTCTCCTAGGACAAGGGAAATAAAGGAACAAATAAACAAATGCGACTGCATCAAACTAAAAAGTTTCTGCTCAGCTAAAGAAAACATCAGCAAAATTTTAAAAGGGAAACATCCGTATGGGAAAACATATTTGCCAATAATATCTCAAATGAAGGTTTTGATCTCCAAAGTAAATAAAGAACATATACCACCTAACACCAGGAAGACAAACAACCCCATTAAAAAATGGGCAAAGGACCTGATCAGACATTTCTCAGAGGAGGACATGCAGAGGGTCCATAAGCATATGAAAGGATGCTCAACATCACTAGCCATCAGAGAGATGCAAATTAAAACCACAAGGAGATACAACCTTACACCTGTCAGAATGGCCATCATTAACAAAACAACAAGTGCTTTATAGGATGTGGAGAAAAGGGAACCCTAGTGCATGCACTGTTAGTGGGAATGCAGACTGGTGTAGCCACAATGGAAAACAGTAAGGAATTTCCTCAAAACACTAAAAATGGAACTCCCTTTCAATACAGTGATTTCAGTGCTAGCATTATACCTGAAGAATCCTGAAACACCCAATTCAAAAGAACCTATGCAACCCTATTTCATAGCAGCATTATTTATAATAGCCAAGTTCTGGAAACAGCCTAAGTACCCATCAGTGGGTGAATGGATCAAAAAACTGATACATTTACATAGTGGAATACTACATAGCAGAAAAAAAGAAGGAACTCCTACCTTTTGCAGCAGCTAGCATGGAACTGAAATAAGATAGGCAGCAAAAGACAAATACCATATGATCTCACCTAATACAGAAACTAATGAACAAAACAAACAAATGAGCAAAATAGAACCAGAGGCACGGAAACAGAGAACAGACTGACAGTGATCAGAGGAGAGGGAGGAGGGTGAGAAGGGGGTAAAGAAAGTGATAAGTTTAGTTAAGGAACTAATATGGATGACCCATGGACATGGTCAACAGGGTGGGGATTTTCTGTGGGAAGGGGATGGGGTTGGGAGCAGGGGAGAACAATGGGGGAACATGGAACAACTGTAGTAGAACAACAATACATCAATTAAAAAAAAGATGAAAGGGGAATTTCCTGTGTGTTTAATGGAAATAGCTGACAATGAAAATATTTTGTTTATAGCTTGAGATATTGGTATGTGAAAATGTAATGATGAGTGTGATTCAGGCATCTTGCAAAAAAAAAAAAAAAGGAAATAATTTGATAATATGAGTTGAATTAACTAACCTCAAAGTTACCTAATTACTTTTTGTTACATAAAATGTAAATCATTTTTTATTGAAGCCAGTTGAAGTCAAGTTTTTATTTTTTTAAATTTTATTGTTGTTGTATTACATCCATCCCTTTTTTGCTCCCTTCTGTCCCCTTCCCTACCCACACATTCCCCCCAAAGTCAATCCCACCTGTTGTCCATGTCCATGGTTCCTTTATGTCAAGTTTTTTGATGTTTCCCAAAGGCACATGTTCTGCTCAAAGGCTCATGGAGATTTGGTCCTAACTCCCTCTTCAGGCTCTTTGGCTGCTAATGTCCTCTCTGCTCCCTATATTCTCACCACATTGCCTTACTTTCAGCTTAAAAAAATACTGTGCTCATCTCCACCTCTGTTGGGGCCCACCTGGGAAAAACATAGAAACTTGGAGTCCAGCATGAGCCAAGCTAAACCTGTAAGTCCCAACTGGAAGACAGGGGATGCTGGGTACATATGTGTTTCCATGTGAAACCAGTAGCCCTGGGGGGAAGGGGACTAAATCATGGGTGAATACTTTAGCTATCATGAAGCCAGGCCTGTTCTCTCACCTGACATGATCCTTTGTTGTAACTGTGTCCTCTGAGGAACTGTTTAGGTTTGAATGCACATGCTGACCTGAATGAGATCTCCCTGCCCATTCATTTGTTTTCCTGCTTCCCTGTAATTAGCATTGTTTAGCACTGATTGACAAGCTACATGCCTCCAATTTTACCCTTTGCAATAAGAGACCTTTGGGAACAAAGAACTGAGCCTTTGGACTTGAGCCACTGGCTAGCAGATCATCTTCCCCTTCCACAGAGATGTTTGGGATAGTTTTTGGTTCATCCTCAGCGTACCTCAATTGTTTTACATGTATAGTATATCTTCCTGGAATTTTCCTGCTCCTGCTTTCCTGCCTGCTCAATTCTCAGTTGAAGTATCATTCGGTCCTGTGTTATCTGTAATAGCATGACACTCTCCTTACACAGCTCATCATACCTCTAATTAACATCTGATGTCATCATCACACTTTGTTGTCAGCTATATATACAGTAGGTGTGTCTGTCTTAATTTGGTTTGAATTCTAGCACTAAACATAGTTTTTGGGACGTAGTAAATGCTAAATGGGTTTTAAATGAGTAAAACTAAAATAATAAATCAATAAATGACTTCTAAACTATTTTTTCTTCATGTATCTTATTTAATTCCAGAGTCCACATATAGAGGAAAGCAGAATTTCCAGCATAAGCTGACCATGTCAGAAGACCGACCACATAAAAAAAGACGCAACTATGGATTAGGTGCCGACCTGTGAACCCAAAGATCGCAGGTTGAACATAACTAGGTTGCAAACCAGGTCTCCAGTCATGTGTATGGCTGGAGGCAGGTGAAAAGCAACCGTACATTGATGTCTCTCTCCCTCCACCTCTCTCTCTTCCCCTCTTTCTAAAAATAATAAAATAAAATCTTAAAAAAAAAAAAAAAAAAAAGGTGCAGCTAAACACAAAATCACTAGCTGGCAACTTCATTCCTTACCTGGGCCTCAAGATGTGAGCTAAAATGAAACTGAAGGGGAGTTGGATACATGCAACTACAAGGGAAGAAGGAGATTCAAACACAAGATGTGTATTGGATCTGGTGCCTTCTTTGATGGTAGATGGGCTATAATGTATCCACTTGTCTTTGCCAGGCTGCACTGGGGTACAGGTAGATTGATTTAGTTCTTATAATAACCCATCAAAGCTGGAGGAGAAAAACAGGGAATATGCTAAACAAAATCATTTTCTCTCCTCGTACCGTTTTTTCAAGTAGTATGAACTTCCTAAGAATATATAACATGCCCGTTAACTGTTTAGATGCTGAAACCCATCCCAGGACACCCCCCTTCCCCTTTCAAGCAGGGCCTATAAACCCTGTCTGTGAGTGCCAATAATACCCATCTTTTCCTTTCCTGGCCCTTCCTTTGTAAAACGCATTGTACTTATGTCTAGGCTTATGTTTGACCACATTTTTCCATGGCCTGGATTAAATCCTACAAAAATAATGCATTATTTGCCTTTGCTGGTATGGCTCAGTGGATTGGGCACAGGCTTGTGAACCAAAAGGTTGCTGGTTCCATTCCCGGTGCGGGCACATGCCTGGGTTGCAGGCCAGGTCCTGGGGGACCACGTAGGAGGTAATCACACATTGATGTTTTTCTCCATCTCTTCTCTTCCTTTCTCCTTTCCCCTCTCTCTAAAAATAAATAAAATATTTTTAAAAATAAGGTATTGTTTCCAGCAATGAGCAAATTGTGGGACACATGGTAACAATTCAGAAAACATTTCTATTAACGTTGACCAGACAGGCTGTGTTAGGCATGGCCAACTAAGGGGACTTCTTGTACTAAAGGATGTTTTTATATAAAAAGATAAGATGAGGCCAAATAAAAATCCTCCTCAGATAGGCTGAGGGTATAATTGAAAATGTTGTTTTCCATCATGTGCAAGATGAACTCAGGTATCTTTTTATATATGAGACCTTTGGAAAGACTATTGGGAGAGATCAGTGTGAAAGAGTTGTAAGAGCCTAAATTTTTTATGTTAAAAGTACCAGGTTTTTCACTAAAAATACTGCCATGTATTTTCTGATTATAAAAGTTAACATAAAAACACAAAAGCATTTTAAAATGATAAAACTTCAGAAAGAATATATTGGAGATAACCTTTACAACCTTTATTTTTTATTGTTTTTCTATTAGAGTTGTCCCAATTTCCCCCTATTGCTGCCCCCTCCCACCCTGCCAACCCCCTGCAACCTTTATGTAGGCAACCATTTTATAACACAAAAAGCATTAACCTTAAAAAATGATAAATTGGAATTCATCAATAATAAAACATTCAACTTTTCAACTCAGTGTTAAGAAAGTAAACAGGCAAGCCACAGGCAAATAGAAAATGTTTGCAATGCATAGAGCTGAAAATGTATTGTTAAGATCTTATACAACTTGGTCATAAAAAGATAACCCAGTATGTTTTAAAAGGATAGAAAATTTAGAAAATTCAGAAAAGAAGATGTATAAACAAATATTTGGTAAGATAGCCAGCACCTTTCATCACCAGGAATTAAATTTAAACTATAAAGAGATATCAACTGGTACCTGGAATAGCTAACATGATGAATAAGCTGGCAATACCAAGTGTTAAGTATATAGAACTGAAATGCTCATGTTTCTGGTGGTGGTGCAATGTTACAACCACTTTGGAAAACTATTCAGCATATTCTTGTAAAGTTAAATATACTGCTATCCTATGACCCAACAATTCTAGCCTTAGGTATATACACAATAGAAATAAAGCATTTGCCTGTAACAACACTTGTGCATGAATGTACATAGCTACATTCATTATTCATAATAGGAAAGACATGGAAATTATATAAATATCCACCCAGAGGAAATGTGGAAACCAATTGTGGCATACTCATACAATGTAGTGAGGCATATTAAAGAACAAACTACACATTTACACCATACCATGGATGAGTCTAAAAAGTCAATATTTTGCCTTGGCTGGTGGCACAGTGGATCAGGCAATGGCCTGAGAATCCAGAGGTTGCTGGTTCGATTCCCCAGCCAGGGCACATAACCAGGTTACAAGCCAGGTCTCCTGCCAGGTAGCTGGAGGCAGTTGAAAGGCAACCATACATTAATGTCTCTCTTCCTCTCTGTCTCTCTCCCTTCCCCTCTCTCTAAAAATGATAAATAAAATCTTTAAAAAAATAAAAAGTCAATATTTTGATCAAAAGATGACAAACATGAAGAGAATACTGTGTGATTTCATTTGGGTTACAGTTGAAAAATTACACTAATTGAAAAATGAGATAAGTGGTTTTTTGGATCCAAGGACTGGGTGGAAGGGTTGATGATAAAGAACTGTAGAACAGGGTGATAGCAATGCAAATGATTTTTTCAAAATTATAAAATTTACACTTAAAATTATACCTTAAAAATGTTTACTATGAGTACATTTTCACTAAATTAAAATTTCAAATATTGTAAACCCTCAAATATTATCAAAAGTATAATATAAAAATTAAGATTTATATTATTAAGTTTCCCAGTGAAAATCACTTTGAACTTCTCTTTTTTGAAACTAATAGTATTTTATGATGCTCTATGTCAGTTCATAAGGTGTTCTGATGAATACAATCCAATTTTCTAATGAATGCCTGCTAGTGGTATGGTAATTTATCTAACAATTGCACCATCATTTATTTTACCAGTGTCCATTGGTATAAAAAATTCAAAATCTACATCCTATTATTTTAAGTTGACAAATAAAGTAAATGAGTCACTCTTTTAATGCAAAAACATCTTTATTAACTACTATAGTAAAACAGTGCTTTGTATAATTTACTCAGATTCAGAAAAAAATTTATACCAGTCATGCATACTCTCATAAAATGCTAATAATAAAAACTTTGCATGATAAAGTGTGACTTATGAAGAGACCATTAATACTAGATGAAAAAATTGCAGCTTAAAGGGTGTATCTAAGGTTGTATATATTGTGGTTGGTAGAGTTAGTGTCACTACAAGGCTCCTCAATCTTATTCTATTCCACTTTGTGTAGAGTTCATTAACCTGGAAGGGGCTTCCACCCATTATTTTGGCATTGTTAACCTTGTATATAAATACCTGAGGTCACCAATGTTAACTAAATTTGAATAATGCAGAAAAAGAAAAACAATGATAAAGGCACAGAGGTAATATGGTGCTTATCTTTCAGGAATGTTTCTTTATACTTTACAGTTTAACATACTGCAACAGCATGATGCATCTAATGATTTTTTAAAACAGCTTTCTGCTGACAGCATAAACAGAAACAAGTTTATTTTGAGTGAGCAGCTGCTGTTTTTTCTTTTTTTTTATAGAGGAATGTGACTTGCTGAAATAATGCATCAGGCTGGCACTGTGAGTGGGCAAACATCTATGGAGTTTGTGGACTGGCAAACATAGGACCATTCTACTGTTGCAATTACCAATAAACCAAACAGCCCATCTCTGATTTTACGAGAATGAAAAGTTAAGCCAGTCTGCAATAGAGTTACAGAAATGGGCTCCACAGATTGTCTTATTTTAATGAATGGATAGACAGCAGATGTCAGATTTTTTTGTCCCTGTGTATAGAATTTGTTAGTTTCTTCATTTTTCAGGTTCTTTGAATTAATCCTTTAGTTACAAAATGTCATTTACCCTTTTAGACAAGTATTTTTTACAAGGAATAAAGACATGGTTATATAGGTTCTTTTAAATAAAATTGCCCTTTTTCCTTCATTACAATATTTCCCTTCTCTAAAAGATTTTATGGCTCTAAATTTGGTTTTAAAGAAAAATTTTGTACTTGCGAAAGGACAGCAGAGGATCTCAGAAAATTTATGTATTGACAAAAATATAGAAGGGAAGGATTTCTCTCTTTCCAAGTGTTTTGTACCTTTTACCAGTGAATCTTTATTTTAGTGCTTTGGAGAAAGCTGACAAAGTCTCTTTTCTGAGATATATTATTTATCCTCTTGTCTGTATGTTTTTTGCAGACCTTTAATTCTATAACACCATCATTTGGCTCACCTCAACCATTGTTTCCAAGTTAAGTATAACGTATGTTACATTAAGAAGACTTTTTGTTTTTAAAGATTTTTATATTTATTATTTTTCAGAGAGAGGGAAAGGGAGAGAGGCAGAGAGAGAGAGAAACATAAATGTATGGTTGCCTTTCACCTGCCTCCAGCTACAGATCTGGCTGGAGATCTGGCTTGCAACCTGGTTAGGTTGCCCTGGCTGGGAAACAAACCAGTGACCTTTGGGTTCACAGGCTGACTCCTTATCCACCGTGCCACCAGCCAGGGCTTGTTTTTGTTTTTTGAGTGCTATAGAAGACAAAAATTTAAGTGTAAGTAAAGTTGTGAAAACTGTGCCCTATGAAAATTTGTTAAGGACAAGAGAAATCAAGGACTATTTTCAATGTAATAATTCTGCTACTATTATCACTAGAGGAACTATAAGTTGTATGAAACATACTCAAATTAATAATTAAAAGAAACTTTGCAAACCTTAATCCCTTGGTAAGCTACTGAATGAACCATTAAACTAGATACTGAACTCTTTCTTGGCCTAATTGCAGGCAATTATAATTCTGCTGTCACACACACTGTCACCTTGCATAGTCAGAATCTCAGTGGGTGAGTGAGTAGGTCATCTCCTTAGAGTGTCAATTAATTGAATCACAAAAACTTCACTATTTTCTTTAGTACTTGAAGCATAATTTTTACTGGTTTCCATGATGATCATGGAAATTTGCTGAAAATGCTGGGTATAGTCAATGCAATCAGTTATTCATGTCCTATTTTATTAACATCATTTAGAATTTATATAGTGTCACCATTTTAAGTCTTAGTCAACGTAAGCATGGGCCAGTCACAAAGGCAATGATTTGCTACGCTAATTCCAAGTCCACAGGGTAAAGGGGCAGTAACCTATTGTTGCGAAGAGCAGTGTTGATATTGAACCTCCTACAATTATTATTTAATTCCTACTTCGAGTTATTGTATGTAGAAAGAATAGAGGTGCCATATCAATTATAGTTCTAGAAATTTGATTTTATTCTCAGGGTGAAAGTCTCTCATTATATGGAACCTCTGGATCCTTGAAAGCAGCATAAGCAGAGGGATGAAGACAAGGAAACTTGCTCTCAGCCTCCTTCAAATCCAGCAACATCCCAAATTCTGAATAATCCTTACTTCTGGAACAAGAGCTAGATTAAAAAAAAAATTTTATGTTGTTATGTTACATTTATCCCATTTTTCCCCCCACTGCTCTCCCCTGCCCACCCTCCCTCCCATAATCTCACATGTCCATGTTCATGAGTCACTTATACTAGTTTCTTGACTAAACCATTCCTCTCCTTTGCCTCTTTCTCCCCCTTCCACTCCCCTCTGCACACTGAAAGTCTGTCCCTTGTTTCCATGCCTCTGGTTCTGTTTTGCTTGTTTGTTTGTTTTGTTCATTAGTCTCCTTGTAATGGGTGAGATCATATGGTATTTGTCTTTCACTGACTGGCTTATTTCACTAAGCATAATAGTTCCATCCATGTTTTCACAAAAGGTAGGAGTTTCTTCTTTCTTTCTATTGAAATGGAGTGCCCAATTTACCACGTTTTTCTGTTTGCTTATTTTTGACTTTTTCCTTCACTGAAGTCATTAATAACGCAGTTCCAAAGGTCATTCCCCCTTCTTCTCTCTTGACTCAAATTTTATTAATTGTACATGACTCAATATTCATATTTGTGAGGCCTCAGTGGACCATCCTCCTCAGGCATGTGCCTTCATCCGTGTTTATGTCCCGCTTGTATTCTACATCCCTCATAGGATCTTTTTTTTTTTTTTTTTTAAGATTTTATTATTTTCAGAGAGAGGGGAAGGGAGAGAGGCAGACAGGGAGAAAAAAGGCCAATGTATGATTGCCTTTCACCTGCCTCCAGCCATGGACCTGGCTTGCAACTTGATTATATGCCCTGGTTGGGAACCAAACCAGTGACCTTTGGGTTCACAGGCCAGTGCTTTATCCATTGTTCCACCAGCCAGGGCCCAGATCTTATATTATATTTTATGAATTGTTCCTGTGCCACACTTGACTTATTCTTCCCAACTAGACTGTGATATCCTTGAGGACAGATCTAATGAACTTATTAACAATCATTCTTCATTTTAAAGTATATTTAATTAATTATGCTGTTACAGATGTCCCAATTTTTTTTCCCTTTGCTCCCATTCACCACCCAGTATCCCCCTTCCCTCCAGCCATCCCATTCCCTTTAGCATGTTCATGGGTCATGCATGTAAGTTTTTGGCTTCATTCTTTCTTATATTATTCTTAACATCCACCTGTCTGTTTTGTATCTACCAATTATGCTTCTTAATCCCTGCACCATTTCCCCATTTACCTACCTTCCCACTCTCAGCTGATAACCCTTCCAATGATCCCCATACCTATGATTCTGTTCTCATTCTGGTTGTTTGCTTAGTTTGTTTTTATTTGTATTTATTTTCATTCTGTTGAGTTGTTTCTTACTTTAATGTTCATAGTTCTGATCTTCTTTTTCTTGAATAAGTCCCTTTAACATTTCATACAATAAGGACTTGGTGATGATGAATTCCTTTAGCTTTACCTTGTCTGGGAAGAACTTTATCTGCCCTTTCAGTCTAAATGATAGCTTGACTGGATAGTGTAATCTTGGTTGTATGTCTTTGCTTTTCAACCCTTTGAATACTTCTTGCCTGTCCCTTGCCTGCAGTTTCTTTGAAGAAATCAGCTGCTAGTCTTATAGGAAACCCTTTGTAGGTAACTCTTCTTTTCTCTTACTGCTTTTAAGATTCTCTGTCTTTAACCTTTGGCATTTTAATTATGGTGTGCCTTGGTGTAGTCCTCTTTGGGTCTAGCTTGTTTGGGACTTCCCAAATTAGGGAAGTTTTTTTATTTTATTTTATTTTATTGTTGTTGTATTACATCCATCCCCTTTTTGCTCCCCTCTATCCCCCTTCCCACCCACCCATTCCCCCCAAAGTCAATTCCACCTGTTGTCCATGTCCATGGTTCCTTTATACTAGGTTCTTGTCTAAGCTGCTCCCCTTCCTTAACTCTGCCTCCCCCCTAGAAGTTTTTCTTCATTATTTTCCTTACATTAAGTTTCAACTTCTCCTACTTATCTGCATGAGTATTACTTCTTTATATCTTTGTTTATTTGGCTTCCATACAGTTCAATTTTCTGGTAGTTCTTGTTGATCTTAGTTTTGAGATAGTTGTATTTCTTCTTATAATTGTGGAGGGAGGTGAAGTGTGTCTACCTATGCTTCCATCTTGGCCAGAAGTCAACAATAATTCTTATGGTAAACTTTCCTGAAATGCTGGAAGCCTGGTATATCTAAGTATTTTGTTTCTGACCAGTGAAAGCCCCTATAAATTGGGCCACTGCAGAACACTATGCATATCACCTAAATCACCAATTTATTTTTATTCAACAAGTAATCATTAAGAACTCATTAAGTATAAAATATAATATTAGGTATATATAAGGATAATTCACATGCAGATTCTGTCTCTATGGGGTTTACTGCTTAATAAGAATAATATATAAATGTATGTATGTATAGAATTATAGTATGAGTGGAAGACTTGTATGTGCTTAGGAGAGTCACAGTGAAAAGGCTCTCCCTGTTCTGGGTGCCACTGGGTTGAAACTTTAAGGAGAGGAGGATTTCAAAATGAGAAGATGTTAAGGAAGGTAGTCCAAAAGATGTTGCTTAAACCACTGCAGAAAAATGCAAAGAATCCAGAGGGACTAGTATAGAGCTAAAACTGGTAAAAGAAATTAAGTAATTCTAGTTAATTTTGACCAAGGAAAACAGGTCCAAATAATAAGATATTAAATGTTACATTTGGAGTTTTGATTTTAGTCTGAAAGTATGAATTTTTAAAAATGTTTATTGTTATTGTATTATAGCCATCCCCTTTTTACCCCCCTCTGTCCCTTTCCCCACCCACCCACTCCCCAACAAAGTCAATCCCACTTGTTGTCCATGTCCATGGTTCTTCCATACTAGTTTCTTGACTAAACTGCTCCCTTTCTTTGCCTCTTCCTCCCCCACTCTCCTCCCCCTGCCTACTGAAGGACTATTCACTGTATTCATGTATCTTGTTCTGTTTAGCTTGTTGTTGGTTTTGTTCATTATTGTCCTGAACTGGGTGAGATCATATGGTATTTGTCTCTCACTGACTGGCTTATTTCACTAAGCATAATACTCTCCAGTTCCATCCATGTTGTTGCAAAGGTTAAAAGTTCCTTCTTTCTTTCTGCTGTGTAGTATTCCATTGTGTAAATGTACCAAAGTTTTTTGATCCAATCATCCACTTCTGGACAGAAAGTATGAATTTTTTAAATTTGGTAAAATCTTAAACTTGGTTTCAGAAGATTATTCTTATATTATAATGTAAGACTGAAATGAGAGAATGTTCTGGAAACCTGATGTCAATGTCAATGTATGTGACAGTTTGAAGAACAGCTTTGGAAGCAGAACAGAGGGGATGGATGAGAGATGCTATAGAATGGAAATCGATAGAAAATGCATGAATTATCTCTCAGTAAGCATTCCATCTTGCTCAAGGGACTGACACATTTGAGGTGAAAAACATACTAAGCCTTAATGAAAATAAGCAGATATCCAGAGATTCCAGGAACAAAACTTGGAGGAATTTATTTTTATGAATATATTTCAAACAAGTTTAGAAAGGATAGTGAGTATATGTTCCTTACAAGAAGGTAAGAGGGAATTTTTAAATAAGTATTTTAGGATTAAATAAAAATTGAATGTACCAAAAGAAATTAAAAGGAAATAAGGATACTATAGGAAAATTGAATCTATCCTAAGCCAAGAGATGTTAAAGGTGCCAACTTGGTTGTCAGGTGTTTCTTAAATCACACACTAGCTATATGGAAAAGATATTCACATGGTTAAGGAAACTATGCTGCTAAATGTCCTTCAAAGATAAACACAGGCCTGTGTACCAAGAGCTTGTGTAGGCAATTATCTCATGAGCCAAATGAGTAGTATTATATGCTAAAATTCAGATAATCTCTTATGCTAATTTTACTTATTTATTTCTTCTTGTTTAGCATCCATCAAAATCACAATTTAAAAAATCTGAGTTTAACCTTAATATATTATTCTGGTATCATGGTGCATCATTAATGACTTTGGAGAGATTAATATTTTGTACTAGGAATAAATGAAGAAAAAAGGATTGTGAATCTAAGACTAATACATTTATTTGCAGAGCAAAAGAACATATGTTGAAAAGAAAGTGAAGACTGGGCCAATAATAAAAATTACCAAACTGCTCATAAATAAAATATTTACCTAGTAAGCTAGGATACCTATTACATGACATATAATGACATTAATATGCACATCAAATTTGTTTTCTAACATATTTTTACCCCATGAAATATTTTATCGTAATTGAACATGCATATGAGGGAGCTGCTTTTTAGGCATATGAAATGCAATTGGTGCTACAACTATAGGAACATGACTGTGGAAGGCTTGCATGTCAGCAAGAGGAATATTTGTTCAAACATTTAGCATACTCATCAGCTCTGAAAACATGAGGATAAAGATATACAGTATAGGCACCATATTTCATGATGTCACTCACATTTAGTCATTCAGCTTACTCTTCCATCCCTGAGACAATACAAATATACATACATATACACACACACACACATATATATATACACACACATAGTATCAGATACTGTGTATAATTAATATATGATACAATATATTTAATATATATAAAATATATATATATATACCTAGTCTGTGACTATTTATGAAATATTTTGATTGTATTAGAAATTCCAAGAAACGAAATTCCCCATATTGTCAATTAACCATAGTTGAAAAAGACAAAGGAAGATCAACATGTGACATTAAACATGGCTAGTTCACTTCAAGCTTTACAGCCCAAATGCATTAGTAATTTCTTTTACCTCTCCTTGGCTTGTGTTTCTGCCTCCTATAAAGCCAGGCAAAGACTTGAAAGGAGCTATTGTAGAATCCACCTACACTTGAGGGGAAAAAACCTCATTTCCTTCCATGAATCCTGAACACAGAAATAGGCATAAGTTTTGTGTATTTCTTTGCAAAAAAAAAAAAAAATGATACCTCTGTTGTATTGAAAGAATGAAATGTTCATCATAATTAAATCATTTTATTCAAAAATCACCTCATATCTTGATTCAAATTTATTCATTACACCCACCATTACGGTCCTTATAGGTAATAAAATGGTCTTAAAATAGTCTTAATCTTTATAAGAGTATTTACTATATGAATACCCATGAATAGAAATGCAACTCAACACGAAATTATGTACATGTTGTGACTAAGTAAAATAGCAAGAAAATATTTTTCTTTCTTACTTACTTTTAATTATTTATAATATAAAAATAAAATTAAATAATGTTTTTCAAAATCTATGTTTGAAGAACTTATTTCATTTACTCTCATAGAGGGTCTTCTTTTACTCTACCATTATTTATGGCACGGTGCAGCTCCATATATAGAGTATACTGAAAGAACTAATCTAACATATGCCTTCCCAGAAAACATAAGACAAAAATAAGACTGGGAAAAGCAGCAAGAAAATCACAATGCCTACAACTTCAAGCTCTGTCAACAATTTCCTGGCCACTGCACTGGGGTATAGAGACAGGTTTCTTGCTCTCTAACTTAAAAAAGACTTTGGTTCAAAAGAGGCTAAGATGTTAGTCAAAAATCTAAGAATTTTTCACTGGGACCAGAAGCTGGAGAAAACATGAAATGGGATCTGCCAGGTAAGTTACAAGTCCCACATACAGCTTTAAGTACTGGAGCTTGGATTAGTAATTTTAAGCCTAGGGTACTTTCCTCTTATACTCTCTAAAGTCAGCATTGGTTCCAGAAACAAGGATGGTTTGAACTTGCTAATGGGAACTGAGCACCATACTTTCAATATATTTACATAAGAAATATATGAAAGGTAAGGATAAGGCAAAATCTAATACAAAGTCTGCAACTATTGTTATCTGTTAGCATAGTCAATCCTCCTTTATATGCATCTGCACTCATGATTAAACCTCAAAGTAGTTCTGGTTAATTAACCAATACTGCATTCTGCTGTCTGGGATGACCCAAGATACGATATCCATTTCTATTTGAACTTTACTTATTTGGGATGACCTCTAGGTTTCCTAAACCTATATTCTTAACATATCAAATTCGAACTCAGCATGTGTTTCATCTTTGCTTTGGAAACCTGAACACTTAGCTCATGGATTATGTGTATATATTTGCTCTCAGATTCAGTTCTGAGTAATCCTCTTGGTTTTATAAAACCTACACCCTACAGCAATTGGCAAGATCTTTTCTGCTTCCCATTGTCCAGCCCTTGAGGAACTGAGATGGATGGCTCCCACAGTTTTGCTGCTAAATGATCCTGACTGTGCAATTGCATGATGAATGAACAGGCTCTGATTAGACTTCACTTTGACCCAAGGTTTAAGCTCAAAAACCATTGTCAAAACAGTACGTAGGGTTCTATGCTGGCTACTTAAAATCTTAACTCAATTTGTATCTCTTCTCTCAAATCATAAGGAATATTTACTCAAGATATCAAATCAAGGGAGACAGATCATTGCAACTGCATAGCTCTGTTTCTGCTATTTAGAAAAATATAATCTGTATGTCCAGGTGCTAGTGCTACCAAGTCCCTGGGAATAGGATCCTTCTGCATGCTGCTTGCAGATAAGTGACAAACCAACATCCTCACAGACCACAGAGCCAGGAATGTAGCTATAGTCCTGGAAACAAGATGTGCACACCCCAGCGAGTGGTGCTGCAGGGAATGCTGCGGAGGCTCTTTTCCCTGCCTCCCGCTGGGGAAATGATGATGTTAAAGAATCAAGAAAAATATATTCTACACATGGAACTTTAAATGTAAATTCACAAATTTCATTCAAAACTACAATATTATTTCAAATCTTTTGACACTGTCATGCCTTTATAAAATGTATTCAAATAAAGTTGCCAAAATATTTTGCTTGTGTTCATGATGAAGATGCTTGAAGAATATTTAACATGTTTTTTTTTTTTTTAATTTATTTACAGTGAGTTGTAAAGAAAACACATGAATTTAGCTAATATTTCCAGGTCTATTTTCAAATGCCCCTCAAAATTAGTAATTGACCTGAAAAATCCTGTTATGTATACGGGATAAGAGAAATAAGGGTGATTTTTTTTCTCATTAATCTCTCTCTGTAAATTCTCAGAAGTAAGAATACCCTAGGTTGAGCTGATATTTAACATTGCATATGGTTGGTATTTGAGAAGAAGGTGTTTAGCTTTTTAGTTTCTGGGTTTTTTAAAAGATTTTATTTATTATTTTAGAGAGAGGGAAAGGGAGAGAGACAGAGAGGGAGAGGAACATCAATGTACGGTTGCCTTTCACCTGCCTCCAGCTACAGACCTGGCTGGAGACCTTGCTTGCAACCTGGTTATGTTGCCCTGGCTGGGAATCAAACCAGTGACCTTTGGGTTCTCAGGAATTTCTGATTTTAAAATTAGAACTATTTATTGCCTCTTCCTCAAGTGTACTAAAGCAAAGTTCAAATAATCAATTAGATCACAATAAACTATAATGAAATCTACCTTTAATAACTTTTAATTAGTCAAAAACTTTTATAAGTAAGGGAACCCCATCACACCAGGGGCTTTGATTAAGCTACCCACAGTTGACATGTTTTCTCAGCCTGAAACCTGCCCTCTGTGTTTTGCAGAGGAAAAGAATTCTGAAAACATTGTAGGAATTTCACACTTTAATATTCTCAATAGGATAGGAATAGATGAATAGTGTTTTAATTTACTTAAAAATTTAGCTACCCAAAAGGTAGCCAATTGATTGCTTCTGTCTGGAGACATTTATAACAATCCCAAACTCTCTATAGAATGCCAGAGTTACACAAATAGTAATAGCTATTATTTAAATTAACACATGAATGAATTAATTAATACACTATAAACCTCATGCAATTTTCCTTATAAAATTTTTTTCTTTTTTCCTTTTGCACTATATGGAAAAAGAATCACCTTTCTCAACTAGAGTCTATTTCTCTTAGAAGCAATATTTTAAGAATTAAAAATCACATGATATTTACTTAACCTTCTAAGAATTATTTTAAAATTATACTATTGTAATTAGTGAACTGTGTACATTGGGTTTTATAAAACATAACATTTTTCAAACTGATTCCATATGAAACAAAAGAAAATATTGTATTAATCCATTATTATGTCTTAGATGGAAAATTCTTGCTGTACACAATAGAATACCATGTGGAAGTAAAGAAAAAGAAGAAGAAGAAACTCTTAATTTTTGTTGCAACATGGAAGTACCTGAAGAATATTATACTAAGCAAAATAAGTCAGTCATTGAAAGACAAATACCACATGATCTCACTTATATGTGGAATCTAATGAACACAATAAATAATTTAACAGATAGAAACAGAAGCATAAATACATAGAACAGTCTGATGCTGTCCAGAGGGGAGATGGGTTCTGGGTGAAAAATGAAGATATCAACCAAAGAACACTTATGCATGATCCATGGACAGGGAAAAAGATACAGGAAATGATTTAGGGAAGGGTGAGGGTGGAGCTAGTTGGAATAGAGAAAGGGAGAAAAAAAACAGGAACAATTACAATTGCATATACATTAAAAAAACCCTTTCTCATTGATACTGAACAATGAATAATAATCACAATTGATCACTAACATGCCAGGTTTTACATTTTTCAAGGTCAGATACAAATTTTCAGTAATATGCTTTCAGGACAAAGGTAAATGCCAGTCATCTCAATAATTTTTAAGATTTATTAATTTTAGACAGAGGGGAAGGGAGAGAGGCAGAGGGGGAGAGAGACATCAATGTATGGCTGCCTTTCACCTGCCTCCAGCTAAGAACCTGGCTGGAGACCTGGCTTGCAACCTGGTTATGTGCCCTGACTGGGAATCAAACCAGCGACATCTGGGTTCACAAGCCAGCACCTATTCACTGAGCCACCAGCCAGGGCTCTAATATATTATATTTACAGAGCCCATGAGCTATAAAGCATCACATTTCACTCTTCATTTTTGCCATGCTAATTAAAACCATCTGATGCATTTTCTTGTCTGATGATTTCAGCTAGCATTAATCAATAACAATTCTAGCTAGAACAGTTACAAACTGAAAAACCTACATCTATACTTATGCTTTTCTACAGCTGCTTCCAGGATAATTTTTGATAATAAAAATGAGTTTTATTTGATTAAACTTATATTGAAATATAGTTTCATATATTTTTAAAGATTTTATTTATTATTTTATACAGAGAGGGAAAAGGAGAGAAGCTATGAGGGAGAGAAACATCAATCAATCTATGGTTGACTTTCTCCTGCCTCCAGCTATGGACCTGGCTGGAGAACTGGCTTGCAACCTGGTTATGTGCCCTGTCTGGGAATCGAACCAGCAACCTTTGGGTTTGCAGGCCAGTGCCTATCTACTGTGCCCCAGCCAGGGCTTTATTTTCATATTTTAACCTAATCTTCCTCAAACTTTATAACTTATCCTAAATATATCTTTGTTGCAAAAGTTTTGCTTAGGCTTTTGGCCAAAACCAAATTTTGACCTAACATCTAAGTAAAACAAAGGTATTATTATGCAGAGTGCATATTAGTCATCATTACAAAGGTGAGCTAACAGCATGGCACTTAAACAATATTTTCTTTCATCTGCTACTAAATAGGCATAAAATGGGAGAAATCTATACACTAACATTTTTTACTACATTTTTTCCAGGACAGATTTTAAATAAAAATAACTATGATAACTTACAGACACCATGACCGACTCTTCCAGCAAGTATTAGTGTTGCTACTATTCAATGGCAACACTTGAAACCATATAAGAGGCAAATCCAAAGCTCCAAGACTAACAGGGACTTCAGTTATCTTGGAAGAGAGACAAAGAATCTTATCAGTATGTTTAGATCCACTCATATGCCTCCTGAAAGCCCCCAGACTTCACAAAAAAGTCTTTTCCAAACACAAACCAAAGCCCCTTTTCCCTCATTTATCTCCTCATTGTGACTCCCTCTCACTCTTGCATGTGCAATAGAAAGAAAAGGACACAGGTGGAGGTCTCAGGACATTATTTCCAGCCAGTTCCTCTTTGCTGCTCTTCATAGCACACCACCAAACAATGTATGTAGTACAACTATTTCATGGATTTAAGTATTTATTAAAAGAGTGTCACCTCTATTTCTTGTTTCAAATGCACTGGGAATGTGTTTTTCCATGGTAACTGACTGTTGGTTCTAACAGCTGATAAAAGTTCCTAACAACATTTCTATGATGATATCAACACTCAGTCTGAGTTATTATGGAATATTTCATATCATTCATACAGTTAGAAATTAAAACTGACCTTGAAGGAAGACCTATTGATGGGGAAACTCAAGGGTTAGAACATTTTAAAGTAATAGTTAATAAGCTTAGTATTTAATGCTTGTAAAAAGCTATTATTTCAGGAACTGATGGTATGAGCCACCCTGAGTGCAGGAGACCAGAAATAATTCAACCTCTGTGCCCAGGGGTACTGCCAGCAATCAAGTTCAAGATGGTGTCTGAGCCATTGTTCCCTTGGGAGAGACATCCAATGCCCAGGATGGAGATAAAGAATCACCTGTCAACAGATAAAAGGGTATTGGGGACACTTTTTTCCCTCCTTACAAAAAATAAATAAATAAAAGTAGCGTTGAGAGAACCAAAATGGCCGCAGGGTAGCTGGAAGCTTCATTCAGTTGCTCCAAACCGGGGCCAGTCTTACAGCCAAACCAGAGTCATTGGCTCAAAACTCTAGCAGAGAGTGAGTGAGAGTGTGAGAGTGGGTGAGCATTTATGTGGAAGAGCTTGGGAGTGGGGAGCAGGCAAGAGCCTGCCTGCTTGTGGGACACCAGGGAGTGGGTGGCAGGGTGTCTCCTAGCAGAGCACCTCCAGCTGCACTGTCTGCTGTGGAACTCAAACTCTGGTGGTGGAGATAGCCAGCCAAAAGGGTCATAGCTCCAGAAACTGTGTGGAGGGAGCAGGCCCAACCAAGACTGCAAATTCACAGGGAGCAGGGTCAGCACCCCACCACCACCCAGTACTATAGACCAGCTACAGGACTCTTCCCAGCACCATCCAGGAAAGATCCAGAAAGAAACTTTATCTAAAACTGTCAGAGGCTCTAACAGGTGGTGGCAGTCTCTCACTGTGAGAGACTGATTTTCAGGGAGGGTGAGCATGTAGATAACAGTCCCTGCATGGCTAGGTGCTGCTGCATGGGGGCCTCGCAGAAACTATTTTCAAAGAGAAGCTAAGGTGAGACTGGAGACTCAGCAGGGACCTGGGGCTTGCATGCACCTGCACTCAGGTGCAACTGCTCAACTAATAAAGAATACAGAGGGATAGAATCACACTGAAGGGCCTAAGGGTCCCAACCCCATGGCTGATCAGCAGTGGGTGTTTGGAGTTGGGGTGGAGAATCTGAGCCCAAACCTCCTGAGAGAGCTGCAGTCTAGGGGCTGGACAGCCAGGTGCTGAACACCTGAGATTTGCTGCCAGATCTCTTCACAGATAAGTGAGCCGATATCCATGTGGGATTACAGACTCTGCTGATCAGTAAGGCTAGGCTTAGGAGCCCTATGCTGGGTACATTTCCACAGAGGAAAGAAGGAAAAGCTCTGAAAGGGCCCTTTACCAGACACTACAAGCTATACTATTCCCCAGGCCATGACCCACTAAATCCAGCAGGGAAGAAGGAATAGACAGGTGCTACAAGGCCAGTTCAGCCCCACTCCCCTTCCCCCAGCCTCAGTGTCCAGACAAAGAAACTGCCTGCCCCAGGAAAGAAAGAGCTGTACCTTTTACAGAGATTGATCTCTCACAGGGAACCATATATTATTGGAAAGAACCTGGGACAAACCAGTATGTGTGGGTGAGGAGATGTGGAAAACACTCCGACTATCTTCCCTGAAGACTGAATAGTGACCACCATAAAAAGAGACAAAAAAGGACATTTCATAATCCATCAAGAAGATAGAATTCTGGTAAACGAATATGAACACAACATAGGAGAACACAAATATGTAAGGAAAATATTGGAGGACTTCAAGAAAGATATTGACAGCACACACTCACCATAGAGGATTTTAACACCCCATTGTCAACAATGGATAGATCTTACAAGCAAAGAATTAACAGTGATATTGTGCAACTGAACAACACTCTAGATCAAATAGACTTAACGATGTATACAGAACTTTTCACCCCAAAGAAACAAAATATACATTCTTTTCAAATGCACATGGAACATTTTCAAAAATAGGCCACATGGAAAGACACAAAGATAGCCTTTAAAAAATCAAGAAAATTGAAATTAAGCAACTTTTGGATCTCAATAGTTTGCAACTAAAAATAAACTTCAGGGAAAATATCCCAAACCAATTGAATACATGATGTCTGAATAACATGCTATTAAATAATGAATGGGTTAACAATAACATCAAGGAAGAGAGTTCTAGCAAGATGGTGGAGGAAGTAGAGCTACACCAGTCTCCCTCCAGGTCACATCTAGAATTACTTTTTTTGGAGAAAAAGTCAGCTAGAATTACCAACAGAACACCAGCTGGAAAGAAATCCTATAACCACAGACAGAACAGAAGAGGCCGCTGCATCATAACATGACTGGTAGGAATTGTGAAAACGTGACAGGACTGGCTGGGCCCCCACTGGAGGCAGCAGCAGAAAGGATGGAGCTGGTAGCTCCACCTGAGAAGGGGGTTTCTGGTTCCCCAGCTGGGTTTCCCAGCTACAGCAACACGGCTGAGAGGAGAGCAGCATCCAGCTGGTAAGGGCAGAAGCCATCGAGTTTGCTGGCTTGAGAGAGCGCTGAAGACAGAAAACTAATAACATGACCACAACGAAAATACATTGGCAACCACCTACCCTGGGCTCCAGCAGAGGGAGGGCAGAGAGGACTGGAGACGCATGGGGAGAGTCTGCAGTGGTGGCTTGGAGGAGAGAAGTGTGGAAATGGCTGTGGGATCCCAGTACTGACTCATTGCCCACACCTTCGGCGGACTGTGCTGCACCAGGCAGCTTCCAGATGAGGGTCCTCATAACCCCACCCACTGGAAGCAATCTGCCCTGCCCAGTGGCACCTGAGCCTGGCTCCTGACCACAATTCTTTGATTTACTTCTAAATAAACCTCTCCTGCCCTGCCCTAGCTGAGCACAGATACAATAGTTTGCACCTAATGAGGTATTTCTTGTCCAGCAGCAACTGGGCCTGGTGACTGAATACAAACACTCTGACCTACAGCTGGATTAGACAGTCAGCCCCACACAGTGGCAAGTGAGCCTGGTGGCTGACTGAGGATTCATTGGTTCCCAACTGAGTTGATTTGTCCTGTTTAGTGTCCCCTGGGCCTGGTAGGTGATCATAAACTCATCGGATTACAATTGAATCTTTCAGTCTAGCCCAGTGGCCCCTTAGTCTGGCAGCTGATCACAGATTCACTGGATTACAATAGAATCTTTCAATGAAGCCCAGCACCACCTGAGCCTGGAGGCAAGTATCAGATTCATTGGATTACAATTGAACTTTGCTGTCTAGCCCACTGGATCCTGATCCTGGTGGCCAAACATAGATTCTTTGGATTGGAATTGGATCTTGCTGCCTAGCCGAGTGGTGCCTGAGCCTGGTGGCTGATCACAGATTCATTGATTTACATTTGAACATGTCCCATCAAGCTGCACTTGAGCTGGTGGCTAATCCATTGGATTACAATTGAACCTCTCTGTCTAGATCAGCAGGGCCTGAGTTTGGTAGGTGGTTCATTGATTTACAACTGAATCAGTCTGTCCCTCCAAGCTGCATCTGAGTCTGGTGGTAGATCACAGATAAATAGGTATACAACTAAATCAATTGTTCCAGCCTAGCATTTCCTTAGCCGGGCAGCTGATCACAGTCTGATTGGATTACAATGAAACTTAATAATGGGGAGAAAAACAGTCCAATCACCAAAAGGAAAGGAGGAATCCCCAGAAAGATCAGTAAATGAAACAGAGGCAAGTAAACTATCAGATATGGACTTTTAAAATAATGATGATAGAGAAGCTCAATGAGCTCAGCCAGCTCCAAGAAAACTACAAAGAACTCCAGGGGAACTACAAGGAACTCCAGAGAAGCTACAAAGAACTTAATGAGAACTACACCAGCATTAAAAAGGACATAGAAACTGTTAGTAAGAACCAGGAGGAAATGAAGAATACAACTTCTGAATTGAAGAATACAGTAGAAGGAATCAATTGCAGGCTAGAGGAAGCAGAGGATTGAATCAGCAAGCTGGAGGACAACTTAGAAAAATATTCCAAGACAGTAGAACAAAATGAAAAAAGGCTGAACAAGAAAGAAGAGGTTTTAAGAGAACTGCAGGACAACATGAAACTCAATAATATCTGTATCATTGGGATACCAGGAGAGGAGAAACAAGGAATGCAAAGCCTGTTCAGAAAAGTAATGATAGAAAACTTCCTTAACATGATGAGTGAAAACGTTACTCAAGTTCAGGAAGCACAAAGGGTCCCAAAGAGAATGAATTCAAACAGACCCACTCCAAGGCACATCATAATTAAAACAGCAAATTTCAAAGACAAAGAGAGAATTCTAAAGACACTAAGAGAGAAACAGCAAATAACATATAAGGGGGCTTAACCTATGGGGCACAGCAAAGGCAGTCCTCAGAGGGAAATTCATAGCAATACAGGCCTACCTAAAAAAGTCAGAAGAAGCTTATGCAAACAACCTAACCATAAAGCTGCAAGAACTAGAGGAGCAACAATAGGCAAAGCTCAGAGCAAGGAGAAGGAAGGAAGGAAATAAAGATCAGAACAGAATTAAATAACTTAGAGACTAGAACTACAATTCAAAGAATCAATAAGTCCAAGAGCTGGTTCTTTGAAAAAATAAACAAAATTGACAAGCTTTTAACCAGACTTATCAAGAAAAAGAGAGAGAAGACCCAAATAAACAGAATCAGAAACAGTGGAGAAATCAAAACTCATACTTTAGAATTACAAGGGATTGTAAGAAATTCCTACAAAAAACAATATGACAAGAAATATGACAACCTGGGTCAAATGGACACATTTCTGGAAATGTATAATCTACCAAAACTGAATCCAGAAGAAGCAGAAATCCTGAATAGGCCAATAACAACTAGTGAAATTGAAGAAGTAATTAAAAATCTCCCAAAGCACAAGAGCCCCAGACCAGATGGCCACGCAGGTGAATTCTACCAAACATTTAGAGAAGAATAACTCCTATCCTTTTCAATCTATTTCAAAAAACCAAAAAGTGGGGAGCCACCCAAACTCTTTCTATGAGGCCAATGTTATTCTAATCCCAAACCGAAGTCAAGACACAACAAAGAAAGAAAACTATAGCCCAATATCACTGATGAACATAGATGCTAAGATTCTCAACAAAATATTGGCCAACCAGATCCAGCAAAAATTTAAAAAATCATACACCATGATTAAGTGGGCTTCATCCCAGGGATGCAAGGATGATACAACATTTGCAAATCAATAAATTTAATATACCACAACAATAAAATGAAAGATAAAAATCATATGATCATGTCAATAGATGCTGAAAAAGCATGTGATAAAGTACAGCAACAATTTATGATAAAAACCCTCATCAAAATGGGAATAGAGGCAGCATACCTACACATAATAAAGGTCATATATGAGAAACCTAAAGCCAACTTCATACTCAATGGACAAAAACTAAAAGCATTACCCCTAAGATCAGAAATAAGACAAGGCTGTACACTTTCTCCACTTCTGTTCAACACAGAACTGTTTTTAGAAGTTCTAGTTGTAGCTATCAGATAAGAAAAAGGAATCAAAGGTACCCAAATTGGAAAAGAGTAAGTCAAACTATCATTTGCAGATGACAGGATAGTGTACATACAAAACCAGACAGACTCCACCAAAAACTTATTTGACCTAATAAGCAAATTTAGCAAAATAGCTAAAGTCAACATTCAGAAATCAAAGGCATCTTTGTATACCAATAGTAAAACATTAGAGATAGAAGCTAGAAAACAAATCCCATTTACTATAGCAACAAGAAAAATAAAGTACTTAGGAATAAACTTAACCAAGGAGGTAAAAGACCTGTACTCAGAAAACTACAAAACACTAAAGAAAGAAATTAAAGAAGATACAAATAAATGGAAGCATATACCATGTTCATAAATGGGAAGAATTCACATAATTAAAATGTCCATACTGCCCAAAGCTGTCTATAGATTCAATGCAATCCCAATTAAAATGCCAATGACATACTTCACAGAGATAGAAAAAATACTTGAAAAATTATATGGGGCCCAAAACGCCCAGGCATAGCCACAGCAATCTTGAGAAAGAAGAACAAGGTAGAAGGAATCACAATACCAGTCATCAAACTATACTACAAAGCTACTGTAATCAAAAACAGTTTGGTACTGGCATAAGAATAGACATAGAGATCAATAGAACAGAATTGAAAGCCCAGAAATAAACCCAGGACTCTATGGCCAATTAATATTCGACAAAGGGGGAAGAATATAAAATGGAGTAAAAACAGTCTCTTGAACAAGTGGTATTGGGAGAACTAGACAACGACATACAAGAAAATAAAACTAGACCACCAACTTACATCATACACCAGAATAAACTCAAGATGGATAAAGAACTTAAACATAAGTAATGCCACCATGAAGGTCCTGGAGAAAAAATACAGGCAGTAAAATTTTAGATATCCTATGCAGAAATATGCTTACTGCTACTTCTCCAAGGGCAAAGGAAATGAAAGAATAAACAAATGAGACTATATCAAACTGAAAAGTTTCTGTTCAGCTAAGAAAATCACCTGCAAAATTCAAAGGGAACCAACTGTATGGGAAAACATAATTGCTAATGATACCTCAGACAAGGGTTTGATATCTAAAATATATAAAGAACTTATGCAACTCAACACCAGGGAGATAGCCCAATTTAAAAATGGGCAAAGGACTTAAATAGACAACTCTCTGAGGAAGATATACAAAGGGCCCAAAGGCATATAAAAGAATGCTCAACATCACTAGCCATCAGAGAGATGCAAATTAAAACCACAATAAGATACCACCTCACACCTATAAAAATAGCAATCATCAACAAATCAACAAACAGCATGTGTGTTCCCCACAACAAACAGGATGTGGGGAAAAGGGAACCCTGGGGCACTGTTGGTGGGATTGCAGGCTGGTGCAGCTACTATGGAAAACAGTATGGAGTTTCCTTAAAAAAGTAAAAATGGAACTGCCTTTTAATCCAGCAATTCCACTGTAAAGAATATACCCAAAGAATCCTGAAACGCCAATTCATAAGAACCTATGTACCTCTATGTTCGTAGTAGCACAGTTTACAATAGCCAAATGTTGGAAACAGCCTAAGTGCCCATCAGTGGATGATTGGATCAGAAAACTATGGTACATTTACACAATGGAATATTACACAGCAGAAAGAAAGAATTCCTACCCTTTGCAACAACATGGATGGAAGTGGAGAGTATTATACTTAGTGAAATAAGCCAGTCAGTGAAGGACAAATACCATATGATCTCACTCAGTTCAGGACAATAATGAACAAAACAAACAAACAAGCAAAACAGAACCAGATCCATGAATACAATGAATAGAACTTCAGTGGGCAGAGGGTGGGGGAAGGGGAAAGGAGGAGGCAAAGTTGGGTAGCAGTTTAGTCAAGGAACTAGAATGGAGGAACCATGGACATGGACAACAAGTGGGACTGACTGTGGGAGGAGTGGGTGGATGGGGAAGGGGACAGAGGGGAGGAAAAAAGGGATGGATGTAATACAACAACAATAAAATTAAATTAAAAATTATATAAAATAAAACTTTTACCCTGAATTCCAAACCCCTTACACCAAAAAAAAAAAAAAAAAAAAAAAAAAAAAAAAAAAAAAAATAATCAAGGAAGAAATGAAATATTTCTGGAAACAAACCAAAAGCTATAAGACACAGCAAAGGCAATCCTGAGAGAAAAGTTTATAGCAATACAGGTCTATGTAAAAAAACATAGAAAAACCTTAAATAAACAACCTACTCTACATCTACAGGAACTAGAGAAAAGACAACAACGACAAAAAAAAAAAAAAAAAAAAAAAAAAAAAAAAAAAAAAAAAAAAAAAAAAAAAAAAAAAAAGAAAGAAAGAAAGAAAGAAAGAAACCCACATAGCCCAGAGCAAGTGGATGGAAGGAAATAATCAAGATCAAAGCAGATTTAAATGACATGGAGACTAAAAGAAGAATTCAAAGGATCAATAAATCCAGGAGATGGTTCTTTGAAAAGATAAATAATATCCACAAGCCTTTAACCAGACTTGTGAAGAAAAAAAGACAACTTTCAAATAAGTAAAATCAGAAACAAGAGGAGAGATCACAATTGATACCACAGAAATACAAAAGATTGTGAAAATTACTATGCCAAGAAATTTGACAACCTGGTGAAATGGTCACATTTCTAGAAACATATAATTTTCCAAAACTGAATCAAGAAGCAAGAGGAAACTTGAACACACTTGAACAACTAGTGAAATTGAAGCAATAATCACAAAACTTCCATCACACAAAAAGCCCTGGATTGGACAGCTTTAAAGGCAGTTTTTATAAACATTTAGGGAAAGCTAATTTGTATCCTTCTCAGCCTATTCCAAAAAATCCAAGAAGAGGAATGGCTCCCAAAGTCTTCCTATAAGGCCAGAATTATTCTAATTCCAAAACCAGGTAAAGAAACAACAAAGAAAGGAAATTACAGGCCAATATCACTGATGAACATAGATGCTAAATTCCTCAACAAACTATTGACAAACAATCCAGCAATACATTAAAATGATCATACACCATGATCAAGTGGTATTCATCCCAGGGATACAAGGATCATATGATGTTCATAAATAAACATAATGCACCACATAAACAAAAGAAAAGAAAAACAAAATCACATGATCCTATCAATATATGCTGAAAAAGTATTTTATAAAATACAGTACCCATTTATGATAAAAAAAAAAAAAAAAACCACTTAGCAAAGTGGAGATAGGGGAAGCATACCTTAACATAATAAAGCCCAAGTATGAGAAACCTACAGCCAACATCATATTCAGTGGGCAAAAACTGAAAGGTTTCCCCCTAA
Organism: Noctilio leporinus; assembly: GCA_004026585.1. Lineage (NCBI taxonomy): Eukaryota > Metazoa > Chordata > Mammalia > Chiroptera > Noctilionidae > Noctilio > Noctilio leporinus. The sequence continues at coordinate 30,316 of PVIW01008742.1, read as the reverse complement.
TACCAGGAACAAAAACAAGGGTGTCTGCTTTTACCACTTTTATTCAACATAATATTGGAAGTTCTAGCCATAGCAATCAGATAAGAAAATGAACTAAAAGGCATACAAATTGGAAAGGCATCCAGACTGTCATTATTTGTAGATGACATGGTAGTATACATAAAAGACCCTATAGGCTCCACCAAAAACAAAACAAAACAAAACAAAACTTGACCTAATAAGTGAATTTGGTAAAATAGGGGATACAAAGTCAATATTCAAAAATTGAAGACATTTTTTGTACATCAACCATGCAATATCAGAAACAGAAACTAGAAAAATATCCATCCCATTTACTATAATAATAAAAATAAACTAAGAATAAACTTTACCAAGAAGGTAGAAGACCTGTACTTAGAAAACTATAGAACACCGAGGAAAGAAATTAATAAAGACACAAATAAATGTAAGCACATACCATATTCATGGATTAGAAGAAATAACATCACTAAAATGTTCATACAATTGAAAGCAATCTATAGATTCGACATGATCCCCATTAAAATACCACTGACATATATCACAGATTTAGAAATAAATATTTCAAAAATTTATGTGGAACCAAAAACGACCTTGATAACCTAGGCAACCTTGAGAAAAAAGAACAAAGTAGGTGAGTCACAATACATGATATCAAACTATATTACAAGACCACTGTAATCAAACTAGTCTGACACTTGCATAAGAATAGACCCATAGATCAGTGGAACAGAATAAAGAACCCATAAATAAACTCATGACTCTATGGTCAATTGATGTTTTGACATAGGAAGCATGAGCATACAATGGAGTAAAAATGGTCTGTTCAATAAATAGTGTGAGGAGATCTAAAAAGGTATAGACAAAAAATTGAGACTGGACTACCAACTTGTATCATACAACAGAATAAACTCCAGAAGGATAAAAACTTAAATATAAACTGTGACACTATAAAAGCCCTAGACAAAAATATAGTCAATAAAATTTCAGATATCCCACATAGCAATATTTTTGGTGATATACCTCCTAGGGCAAGGAAAATAAAGGAAAGAATAAACCAATGGTACTACATCAAATTAAAAAACTTCTGAGGGCTCCTGGACAAGATGGACGTATAGGCAGACATAGTGTGTCCCCCTCAGAATGAGAAGAAATTTACATCTACCTCAAAACTAAATAAAAACAACACAGAAATTTAAGAAAACTGAATTGCATGGAAATGCAGCAAAGAAGTAAAGAATACTGCGCCAGAGAAGCAGAAGGGGCAGAACTGGGGAGGAGAGCAGAAGTGGCAGCACTGGAACTGAGGCCATGATGAAAGTGCAGTCAAACATTTAAACCTGGAAAGTGATCCTAGGGCCAGACCAGACAGCCCATGGTTTCAACACTGGGAAAAATAGAGCCTTACTGTTTCTCATGGTGAAAACCAGTAGGGGATGGGATGAAGGAAGAAAGAGCAGGTCTCAACAGGCAAGTGGCATTGTTCCCCCTCAGAACCCTCCCCCACATACAGTGTCACAACTTGGTGAAATGGATTGCCCCACACTGACTAATTTCTAAGGATCCACCCCTTATAATATAACAAGTACCTAAGATACTGAGGCAAACACAGAAAGTTCTCAAGTTGAGGGGATAGAGAAGTATGGCCCAAAAGAGGGAGCAGATCAAGGTACCAGTTGGAGAACTGAGTGACAAAGAGGTAGCCAACCTAATAGACACAGAGTTCAAAACACTGGTGATTGAGATGCTCACACACTTGACAGACATGCTCAAATACAACAAACACAGTAAGAAAGAAGTGAAGGCTAGGCTAAGTGAAATGAAGAAAAATTCACATGAAACCAAGGGTAAAGTAAAGGAAACCAGGGTTCAAATCAGTGAATTGGAATATAAGGAAGAAATTTACAATCAACCAGTCCAGAAAGAGGAAACAAGAATTGGGGAAAAAAATGTGAGGAGAGACATAGGAATCTCTAGAACAACTTTAAATATGCCAATTTCTGAAGCATAAGGGTGCCAGAAGAAGAAGAGAAGAGCAAGAAATTGAAAACTTGTGCGAAAAAATAATGAAGGAAAACTTCCCTAATTTGGCAAAGGAAACAGATATACAAGTCCAGGAAACTCAGAGAGTCCCAAACAAGCTAGACCCAAGAAGGACCACACCAAGACACATCATAATTAAAATGCCAAAGATTAAAGATAAAGAGAGAATATTAGAAGCAGCAGGAGAAAAAAGGGAGTTACCTACAAAGGGGTTCCTTTAAGACTATCAGCTGATTTCTCAAAAGAAACTTTACAGGCAAGAAGTGTTCAAAGTGATGAAAAGCAAGGACCTACAACTAAGATTACTCTATCCAGCAAAGCTATCATTCAGAATGGAAAGGCAAATCAAATGCTTCCCAGACAGGTAAAGCTAAAAGAGTTCATCATCACCAAGTCATTATTATATGAAATGTTAAAGGGACTTAAGAAAAAGAGGATCAAAATTATGAACATTAAAAAGATAAGAAACTTACAACTATGAACAACAGAATCTAAAAAATAAAAAATTAAAAAATAAGCATACAACCAGAGAGGGAACAGAATTTAAAATATGGGGAATGCTTGGAGGGGTGTCAGCTGGGAGTGGGGAGGAGAAGTATAAAGGAAAGACGCAGGATTAAGAAGCATAGTTGGTGGATACAGAATAGGCAGGAAGATGTTAAGAATAGTACAGGAAAAGGTAAAGCCAAATTAACTCACATGCATGACCCATGAACATGAACTTAGGAGGTTGGGATTGCTGGAGGGAAGAGGTGCTGGGTGGAAGGGAGCAAAGGGAAAAGAAATTGGGAAAAATGTAATAGTATAATCAATTTTAAAAAGTTTCTGCATGGCTAAAGGAAACAACATCAAAATGAAAATGGAGCCAATGGTATTGGAAAACATATTTGACAATGATATGTTGGATGAGGGTTTGATCTCCAAAATATATTAAGTACTCATACAACTCAATACCAGAAAGACAAATAATCCAATTGGAAAATGGGCAAAGGGCTCTAAACTTCTCAGAGGGGGACAAAGGGCCCCTAGACATATGAAAGGATGCTCAATATCATTAGCTATCTCTGAGAAGCAAATTAAAACCACTATAGTCATTATGACAAATCAACAAACAGCAAGTGCTGTTAAGTGTGTGGAGGAAAGGGAACCCTAGTACACTGTTAGTGGGGATGCAAACTGGTGCAGTCATGGAGGAAAACATTATGAAATTTCCTCAAAAAACTAAAAATGGAATTGCCTTTTAATTCAGCAATTTCACAACTAGGACTATACATCAAGAATTCTGAAACACCAATTCAGAAGGATTTACACACCCCTAAGTTCATAGCAACATTATTTACAATAGCCAAGTCCTGGTAACAGTCTAAGTGCCTATTAGTGGATAAGTGGATCAAAAAACAGGTATATTTACACAATGGAATACTACACAGCATAAAAAAGGTGGGAACCTCTACCTTTTGCAACAACATGGATGGAACTGGAGAATATTATGATAAGTGAGATAAGCCAAGTGATGAAGACAAATGCTATATGATCACACCTGTAAGAAGAATCTAACAGACAAAACAAACAAATACAAAATAGAACCAGAGGCATGGACACAAGGAATAGGTTCACAATGATCAGATAGGAAGGGAGAGTGGTCTAGTCAAGGAACTAGCACAAATGACCCATGGACATGTACCACATAGTCGAGATTGACTATGGGAGCCAGGGCATAGGCAGGGCAATGGAGAGCAATGAGGGTAAAATTGGGACAGTTGCAACCGAACACTTTTAAAAAATGAAGCTATCAGGGAAACTACATAATCCAACACCCTTAAGCTGCTTCCTCGTGACATTCTTGTTAATACAAATTATCTCTCTTCTCAAAGCTAAAAAAATGTCAGTTGAAATGATATGAAAGATGGTCTTCATAAGGTACATAACCTGTTGTCTTCTCAGATATCCAGCCATCTGAATCAAGTGCCCATTTAGATCCAATCCCTGACTCCTTATTGGTTCTGGTGGTGACAGACGGTACAGATGCTGACTTTTCTTTGTTTATTAATTATCTCATCATTAGGGCATATAAGTTTATTTTTATAATTGTTTTAACTTTAATAAACTGTAGAAAATGTAAATTCTCCTTGACCAAATCCTCAATAAAAATTGTACTGGGTTTGTGCAGGGGAACCAACAGAACATCTAAGCCAACTTCTCCACTTTACAGAGAGGAATTGAGGTCCAGCTGTCCTGAAGGGCACTGGAAGCTAGATGGGGTTTGGGGTTCCATCATGTGAGCTTTGGGGATGATGGCTATCCTACACAAAGACACTTAACAGCCTAATTATCTAATTATTTTTTTAAAGGAAGCTCAGATTTTATATGTTAAAAATAATCATATACATAAATCTGTTATATCATCTATCATGTGAAAATAGTGGATACATTTTGGCCAAATGTGGGAATTATGACCGGGGTGATGACTTAAAATGTGTGTTATGTGTATATTTGGAATTCACTCTGGAGAGCCATTAGAGCTGAAGAGATCCATAGTCATCTTCCAAAGCATGAGATCTAAGAGGGAGGACTGTGTGCAGGTTTTTCAGGAAAAGCACAAGAGCCACAGAGAGAGGAAAAACAACATGGTTTGATTACCAAATATGAGAATAGACTCTCATACAGTGGGTCTTGATTTTTATTGTGCTAGCTCTCATTTGGAAATGTTTGTATAGCTTACTCCAGGAACAACTGCAAGGTTTAATTACACAGGAGGCAACAATCAACCTGCTTCTTTTCTCTGTGTTTTGTAGGATACCTTACAGCACACCGATGATCTTTCCCTCAGTCTCCCCACGTAGTTCCAAAGCTCTGGCTTAGCCCCTGAGGTTCATGATTTCCTCACCACTGAGTTACTAAGTGCAGAAGAACAAAACGAAAATGCTATAGATCAGAGTTTTTCATGCAATTTGTATATTCATCTCATCTATAACTATTAAAAGTATATTTTTAGCATCGCTGTATTTTTTGACACCTTTATTATATGAAATAATTTCTTAAAATCCTAAGCCTGAAACAAACAGCCTTGAACATGGATGGTAACGAAGATGGCTTTAAGTATGCACCAGGGCATAAAATACATAGGCTCTTCTTACCAGCAAATGAGTTGCATTTATCTGGCAAATAAACAAAAGTGTGAATCACCTCCTTGCCTAAAGCTGCTCATTCTTTGGAACATGATTCTCACAACAGAAAAAAGAATACCACCCTGTTTGCTCATGTCACAACCAGGAGTGATAGCAAACAGAAAACATTACTGAAACATTTGGTGATGATACATTTACATTGGTTAATCCATAAAATCCTATCTGCAGCTTCTCAATAGTACATAAACCTGGATCAGTTTTGATCAATAGCAGCAAGTGGTTATCATAGAAAAATTTATTTTGCCTTTTCTTTTTTGGATCCTGTTGTTAAGATGATTTACTGATTGAATTTTGGATCTCAAGACTGAAGGTTATTAGCATTTGTTGAATATAAATGAACACTCTGTTATGGGATTGAACGTTTCTCTGAATTTTAATTTTGAAGATGTTCTTTTTTGTTTTGTTCATATTAATAATCAATTTTAATCATTTTCATGCTCTCAAGGAAATAATGCTAAGTTGAAAAAAGAAGCAAATGTAGTAAAATGTATAAAGTTTCAGTTCCATGACCACAATAAAATCATAAAATACCAGAGACAGATCTCCAACATAAAGTCATCTTGTTGCTTTTAATCCATAAAATGAGTGACTACGATAAAAAGATTTTCACTGACTATATGGTTTTTTCTTTCCCTGGTGGTGACTTCTCCCAATCACCTCTGTAGCAAGTCACCTAAACGTATCAAATGGCTTTGAGTGTGTACTCATATGAGATCACTAACAAGCCTCTTGCTCAAAGACATGAAAATAACACCAAACTTTCAGTTCTTCCTCACATCAAAACAGGACATATGAAATATTAGAAAGAACTCAGAAATAATGTGAACAGGCTGTTATCTAAGGAAATCTTAAAGCAGAATCTATTATTACCATCTAGAAAGCAGACGTTGAACTACACACCTTTTTCATCATCTCTCCTCACTGCATAATCAGACTTCACTAATAAAATAACATGAAGTACAAGATGTGTCTCAGTTAAAGTTAATTCAACAAGACAGTATATGACTTCATAGACTGAAATATTGCCATTAAAAAGTAAACTGAAGCACTAGGTCCATTTTTGTGAGTACATGCTTATGAGTATCCATTAACTTGCATTCATTCCAAGGATATTTAACTACTAGCATAAGGCATTTAATATTCTGCATATAGTTATATTTTGCTTTTCATAAAAAATTCTTCTGCTGTAAATTAACTTGTTACTGTGCTATGTATGACAACTTTAAACATTTTTTAAAAAACTTTAAGTAGGGATAGGTGATCTCACATATTCAGCTCACATGCAAGAGAAAAGATAAATTGTAAAGGAATATATAATAGTACTTGTAAATAAAAATATTGGAGCAAGAAAAGATTTCTAGTATTTAACTTGTCATCCTAATTGCAATTGAACAATTCTGGGAGGAAGGGAGTTAACTCTAAATATTCAATTTACATAAAATATTTCAAAAAACCTGATCAGTTTTTTTAAACTCTAATTAGTAGATAAAAACTAGAATCCAACCATAGGATGTACCATGCAGCTAATAATATACTTCTTTAAAAATAGTGAAGCTCAAATAAAAATTCAAAACAAAGCCAGCATTCATGGCACAAAATTCACTTGCACAGTGAGGATTTATTTGAATGATGTAGATATATGTCAATATTTTCTAATTTTTTACAATTTTCATTTAACATTTTATATTCTATTTAATCTAAAACTTATACTTTATCAAAATAATAAAATCAGGGAATTTATGTCTAAGGTAACTGGTAATTCTTTTTTATTTTGTTTTCCTCTGCTAAGAGATTATATTTCAACTTTTGGTAATGGACAGTGAAGAACTGGTGATATAAGAATAACGTATCAATTTTCTATGTCTCTCACAACTAAAATATTTCATTGTTCTCTTGTCAGAGAGTTTGATGAGCTCTATCTAGCCTTTTAATTTATTTAAAGATTTTATTTATTATTTTTAGAGAGAGGGGAAGGGAGAGAGGGAGAGAGACATCAAAGGTAGGTGGTTGCCTTTCACCAGCCTCCAGCTACAGACCTGGCTTGCAACCTGGTTATGTGCCCTGGCTGGGAATCAAACAAGCAACCTTTGGGTTCACTGGTCTACCTAGCCTTTTAACTTGATTTAGTGAAATGACTAGAATAGGCTTTGGGATATGAGTGTTTATTCAGATTGGATAGGTCCTCTACTTCAGTTATTCAATCCTCAGAAATCTGTAAGAAATTTCTAACTAAAAGTTTTAAGGTGATCTCACCCTTCTAAAATATTAAAACTAGAAAGACCTCTACATTTTAAAATAAGTGAAGTTGAACCAATCTGAAATCCTCACAGTAAGACATAAATTACTATTCTTGTATATTATGGTAAATGCTACAACTTTATTTCCTTTCAAATGTCATACTCCAAGTTCCTGAACTTTTCCCAGAGATTTTTGTATTCAGTAATCACCTCAGTACTTTGGGAATACTGAGAGCTCCAAATGTTTTATTTGAATTAAATATGTACCTTTCCATTTGAAAAAACAAACAAAAAACCTCAACTTAACCCTGTTCCAGTTCTCTTTAACACACCCTGAATATTTAAAAATATACTCTACCAATCATTCTTTTGTTCTAACACTCTATCAAACATTAACCATATGCTAACAGGAATTTAGACAGCATTAAATGGAGGAGAATCATATGAAAGGAACTTGAGGAACCGATAATAGTTTTGAAAAGATTTAAAGAAATAAAACCTTCTAGAATTTTTTCAGCTATTTTGCACTGGAAAATGTTGCATCCTACATTTTCTCTGCTCAGCTTCTTGAGGCTATAGGCAAACCTTGCCTGTCACCAAACCCAGCCTGTACAATGACATCGAGTGGGAAATCATCCGACTCTGCCGTAGCACTTGTTTTTCATGCAGTTCATTTTATGTGAGCACCTGTTCATGTAGATAAATGATGTCAAACTTGGACTCCAGCCCAAAAGACAGTGACTTCAGTGTGGGAGCCAAGCAAGAGCTGGCCCTGCACGCAGGAGGCCAGCCCCTGTAACGAGGCTCTAAGGGCCCACGTTTGCAGCAGCTGGTTAGACCTCCTACAAGGTTGCTTGCCCTGCTAACTGAGGAAGAAACATGCATTGATAAACGCAAATCCTGAGGTAACAGCCTTCCATGGCCATAAACCTATTTTAAATTCATGGATTGACAATTAAAGGATCCATTTGAATGAACATGGTCTCAGGTAAATAATTTGCAGTGTGGCAATTATCACAAGGTTACACGTGCCACAGGCTTTGCCTATCTTCGATTCTTGGCAATTCTATACAGTAAAGGGGCTAGTTTTGAGTCTAAAAACAGTCAGTATCTAGAGCATTTGTCAAAACCACAAAAGGTATTTTCTGTCAAAATATACAAACTACCTTTTGGAGCATATCTTAATAAGTCCAAAGTTGAAGTAAGTCTTAATATTAATCTGGGATAGTAATCAAGTCTACTAGAAATAAAAAATCACTTTAGAACCAGTTCAGTTCCCAATAGCCTTGACTTTATAAAAACAGATACTATAAACACTTCACAGTTTACAAATCACTTCATTTATAATTGAGTAGAACTATATTTACTCATGGGGGACACACTAGCATATATAAAGTGAAAAGGGCAAGGGTGAAAACTATATGATGTATTGTCATTTGTGAGGAAATAATAGCAAACATTTATAACTAGGTAAAATATTTTGCTACGATACAAAAATCTTTAAAATTTGTTGCCCTAGAAGGAAAAACGGAATCAGAGGAACAAAGGTGACATTTTTAGTTCACACTCTTTGGAATCTGTTGAATGTTATACTTTGTGTTATTTTTAAAAACAAAGAATAAAAGTAAGTCTTATTAATGCCATGGAACCATAGCGTAATGGGAAGGTAGTTAGTTGCTGTTGTGACCAGGGACTTTGATGAGAACTTGACATGCGTTACCTCATTCAATCCTATGGAACTCGGGTGATTAACTCTTCACTTATATGGTGAGGGGGGTTCTCAAGTCTGAAATAGCATTTACTGGTGCTATTTCATTGCTGTTCATTAATGAATTGAGCGCCAGCGTTTTCCTATCAACTAATCACTCATTTTTTTTCAGATGTCAGAGATACCCCACTCTGTTTGGGGATAATGAGGTATATATCTTGAGATAATAAAATTAATGGTGAGGCAGAATTTCCCACACAGTCTACATAAGTTTCCACAAAGACTGCAGTCACTAAAAGGATCATTGTGCTAGACCATCATGTGTGGTTGTCTATGGGTGGTTTTTATTGATATTGCAAAATCTAAAACAGCCAACTCATTTTTTTTCTTCTGCATTTCTGGGCCAAAGTGCTATACAGAATGGTAACTGGACGACCCACTAGACTACAGTTTTCTCACAGCTCCCTATAGCTCGCCAGCAGGGTAAGAATAGGCCCTGTTTCTCCAGAATTTATACCTACCCATTTCCCAGCTCCACCTCCTGGAGGTCCTCTAAACTTTGGGAGAGGAGGCAATGTTGTCTGGTTCTAACCGTGTTCACTTTTCAACATTATACTTTTGGCATGAATTATCTTCCCAGCTTCCCTTAATTCTTCCTTTGTGATTATCAAGAGCCTTTCTTTATGAATTAATTACTAATTCTAGAGACAATGGATATAATTTCGGCCAACTGGAAAACTTACCAAGTATTAAAAAATATGAAGAATAAACAGCCCTGGCTGGTGTGGCTCAGTAGATTGAGCAACAGCCTCCGAACCCAAGCATTGCTAGCTTGATTCCCAGTCATTCCACATACTCAGGTTGCAAACCAGGACTCCAGCCAGTTATCCAGCTGGAGGTAAGTGAAAGGCAACCAAACATTGATGCTTCTCTTCCTTTCTTTCTCCCTCCCTTCCCCTCTCTCTAAAAATAATGAATAAAATCTTTAAAAAATTAAAAAATGTGCATTTCTACATATTATAGCCCTACACATAAATGAGAAAACTGAATGATGTTAATTCAAGAAGGTAATAATCACTATTTTGCAAGAGTGGCTCAAACACAGATTAATCTAATTCCAGAGCTCATGTTTTGGAATGCTTAGTTTTACATTATTTAATACAGTTCTTAAACTCATACAATAACAGTTTTCTCTTGCTGCTATAACAAATTACCATAAATTACAACATAAAGTATAACCACAAATTAAAATAACATTACAGCTTAAAACAACAAAAAATTCATTATCTTACATTTCTGGAGGTCAGAAGTCAAATGTGGGTCTCAGTGGGTTAAAAGTAAAGAATCAGCAGGACTGCACTCCTTTTGGAAGCTCCTGAGGAAAATCTGTTTCCTTGCTGCTCACATCTTTTGGTCTGTGACTCCTTCCCCCAACTCCAAAGCAAGAAATGGCAACTGGAGTCCTTTTTACATCCTGTCACTTTGATAGTAACCCTTCTGCCTTCCACTTGGCACGTGAGTATGCTTGTAATTCATTGGGTTCACCTGGGTAATCCAGACTAATCGTTTTACTTACATACACCTGATTATCATTCTTCATCCCTACTAACCAGAATTCACCCTTGCCACAGAGTGCCACAGTTCAATCCCCAGGTTGTGGGGATTAGGAAGTAAACATCTTTAAGGATCAATTACTCTGCCTACCCAAAATCAGAATGATGATCTTCGTCAACACATGAGAACAATGAGATTTACCTGGGGACTAGTATCAAGATTTTTTCTATTACTACCTTGAAAGGAGTAAGGGAGAAAGAATGTGATCACAGCTTGGAGACAGTGTGAAAAGAGACCTATTACTGGCAGTCTGGCCAGAGTTGAGACCTTTTGTTATGGAAAACTGGGTGACTCTGAAGAGAAGGGACTAAGGAAGTAGGACCTGAATTTCACTCTCCTCCCTCTCATTGAACTCCTGAGTGTTCCACATTCAAGAATCTGGCCACAGACAGAGGCCATACAGAATATTGGGTGAGTTTCATAGGTCAGCTTCTGTGGATAACAGAGCAGAGAAGGTCAGAGAAAGGATTTGGAGGTACAACAAATACTGAGGAATTTTCTCACATTAATTTATTGATTTGTTAATTTATAATAATAGACATTGCTGCTTTCAAACTTTGCTAAAAAGCACATCTTCAATGTTCAAATGTTTTGAGCAGTTAATATGAAGGCAGTCAGAATGTGACCTCTCCTCCACCTTACCCCTATCACAAAAAAGTACTTATTTACCCAATCTTATTTAATTAGTTTTAAGTTTCTGAGTGCATATGCTCTCTGAAATAATTTATTATTGAGTTTTTACTGGCTGGATTCTGAATAAGTCTTTTCAGTTGTACTTAGTCCAAGATTTCATAGGGTTAAATTATTGGAGAGATGTCATAGTTTAAAAGTACTTAAGTTGGATCTTATTTGACTGTATAATAATGATATAATTATTAAAGTGCTGAACATTGAAATAACCATTAAATCATATTTAATCTATTATAAATTAGTTGTAAGAATAATGTGTATAAATGGATTAATTAGCACAACCTAGTATTCAACATTACAAAAATAGGTATATTTAATACAGTGGCATTCTCAAAGTAGGTATTTCCTGACTTCAAGCCCCCTATCAAGACCAGTTAGTAACTATTCATAACTAAGAAATCACCGTGAAAACCCCAGAACCCAGGATCAGGGTTGAAGCACCCTTGAGATCATTAAGGTCAAGAAGAATCACATTAGAAGAGTGAGAGGAGCAGTTTCACCTTGGTTGTATGGTCCCACTTCAGAGGGACACAGAGCTACGAGAGAACCCCCTGGGCCTGCAGTTTCCCCAGTATTACGGGATGCTTCTTGGGAGGCACATTCAGGTCTCACCTCACAGGATCACTAGGAGAATCTGTGGGGCTCAACCACGAGGGATTAGGTAAAGATGAAAAAGAAGCTGAGGTTTACAGAAACCAGAGCTTGGATTGTGGATGACTATGCTTCTGCTTTTAGCTCAGCACACTGCCTGCACTGAGATCCCAGCCAGCTACTCTGCTCAACTACAGAGCCAAGCCCGTGGCCATCTGGCTAGGGAGCTTGGCCTGATTTGGGTCCCTAGCCACTGGGCAATACAAAGCATGCAGCATGTTCTACAGCCCCACCCAGGCAGGAAAGCAAGTTTAAAACCCTGTTCAACACCTGAACATAACCTACAGTCCTGCTCCACTGAGAAGTATGGCCATAGGTTCTCAACAGCCTGAAGCACATACTACAGCCTGCCCTTTCAGGGAAAATAAATTCTCAATCACATCCAACTGCTGAACAGTTCCCGGTCCCACCTGACCAGGACACTAGCCAGAGACCCAGGTATCCAGAAGTCCATCCTATAGCCCTGCTTCTGTGGGGAGCCAAGCCAGCAGCCATACCCATATGTTGAGCATAGCCAATGGCGTGGCATGCATGACCAGGCACCTGAACAGTCTCAGAACCCAGCCTATGGTACTGCCCGGCTATGGAGCCTAGACTACAGTCCTGCCTGACAGCTGGACACAGCCTGTGACCTCACCCAGGAAGGGAGCCCAGCTATTAACCCCATCCAATAGCAGGACATAACCTGTGACCCCGCCCATCAGGAGGCCTAGACAACTACCTGAATCAACAGCAGAGCATGGTCTCCAGTCCCTCTAAAGTGTGAGACACAAATGAAGGGCCTGTCTAGTGAGAGAGTCCAGCCAGCAACCACAATCAACAAAAGAACGCAGTCAATGAACTACCAACTTTGACACCAACTTTGGGGTACAGCCTATCGGCCCACCTGATGGCAGAACATAACCTGAGGCTCCATCCCAAGCAAAGCCCTGGCTATAATCCCACCTGAACACAATCCAATCAACAGCATCAACTGGTCAGGGAGCGCAGCCTGCAGCTGTGCCCAATCACAGATGCCATCTGTAACTGATGGCATCTGTAACCCTACCCAATTAGAGGGGATTGCAGATCCCATCCAATGGTCCCATCTGACTGCAAAGCTCAGCCAGCAAGCCAACCTCACCAAGGATTCCTGCCAATGGGAATCCCCCAACTAAGCAAGAGCATTAATCTTGATAGTTTACTCTGATACCAAAGATACCTCAAAAGCAAAAACAAATCCAACTACAAGCCAATATCCCTGATAAATATACTGCATGAAATATTAGAAACTCAAATTCAACAGCACATTAAGAGGGTCATACACAATTTACTAAAATAAAATGTAACAGTGTTCTTTATAAATCTGTGAGCTTCATTATAATCCCTTTGCTATTGTTATTATTTATTATGTTATTATTATTATTTATTTTGCCTTCTAGAACTTTCACCAGAACTGGGACAATGTCAATTTTCCTCTTTTTAATTTTATTTTTCAATTATAGTATACATTCAATATTATTTTGTATTAGTTTCAGGTGTACAGCATAGTGGTTAGAGAGGTCAGATACTATATATAGTGTTCTCCCAGTATTTCCGATACCCACCTGGCACCATATGTAGTTATTACAATATTATTGACAATGTTTCCTACACAGAATTTTACATCTCCATGACTATTTTGTAACTACCAATTCGTACTTTTTAATCCCCTCACCTTTTCACCCAGACCCTCAACCCTCTCCCTTTTGCCAATTATCAGTCTGTTTTCTGTGTCAATTACTTTGTTTCAGTTTTGTTTGTTAGTTTATTCCATTAACAAACAGGATAAACTTATTCACAGATAAGTGAAATCATATGCTATTTGTCTTTCTCTGACTGACATTTTATTTAGCATAATACCTTCTAATACATCCATGCTGTCACAAATGGTAAGATTTAATTATTCTTTATGGATGATCAATATTTTATTGTATATATGAATATGTAACACAGCTTTTTTTATTCATTCATTTATTGATGGGTGCTTTGGTTTCTTCCATTTATTGCCTACTATTAATAACACTAATCTGGAAGCCAGAGATGATCTTATAAAGAATTCACTAAAAAAACAAAATTATTCTCCACTTCATGAGGCATATTCTCAGGATTGTTGAGAGAAGTACAAGTAATTTAAGATCCAGAGACATCTACTCTTCAGTATTATAATTTGAAACAGGATTTAAAATAAGTATAACAATCCAATTTCATTTCAAGGCTAACATTGTGTTATAAACACTCTGGGTTAAAAATAACATAAAACTTTCTCAATGATGGTATGATGGAACCAGGTACTATATCCTCTTGATCCATGAATGTGTATTATAAAAGCATTGGTTGTGACCAGTGACACTGGGACAGTTTCAATAGATCTATACTCAGAACTTGACCTGAAATTTGCCATCTGGTAAAAATAAGATTCTTTGTTTAGCTACAAATCATGGTTTGTCTTTTCTGATAATGTCTTGTCTAGTTGAAAATGAACCACTTTGCTGGTTGTAAGCTGAACTCTTTAATATGATAGCTTTTCTTCTGTGGGGCACCTCTTAACAAAAAAGAATTTTGAAATCAATAGGTCAGCCAGTGAAAGTTTGAGAGACCTACACAATCTTGGTCACAAAACATAATTATGGCCTAACTGGGGGTGGTTGACTTCTTTATATAATTCCTTAGAAATTATAATATTTTACAAGCAATGGAGGGAATTGTCAAATCATACCTAATCAGGGAATGCTATTTGCCTAGCAAAAATTAAATGCAAGTCTTCTATTCCAAAACTACTATGCAATTCAGAGAGACACACAGATTTTTTACAATGCCCATTGAAAAATATGTTTTATATTTGTCTGTTGAATACATTCTAAGAGATATTGTAGAAAAAAACTTATTCTGAAAATTATACAATCAGAAAAAAAAAGTTATTATGTGGTAGCTTAAAAATACAGTAGGCAAAATCTTTTCTCGGTGTACCTTTCAGATCTATCCATTCCCACCAGTATCAGTAGCAGAGAAGAGTATAAGAGGAGGAAAAAGAGGAAAGTGGGGAAATGAAGCTGAATGAAGCAAAGGAGAGAAAAGGAAGGTCAGACATAGAGATGGAAAGAATATCTAACACTGATATTTTAGCACCAAGATTTTTCTGCACAAAGAGTTTTCTGCAATTTAACTGGCACCAAGAGTTATCTGCAATTTGCTTGAAAACTCGAGTTCAAAATGACACTGAGTATTCCAACATGGATGGCACAGAAATGAATTAGTGAAGAGCCAGGTCATGCCAAAGAAAATAAATGTTGACAATGAAACTGCACCAAGAAAAAGACAGTGACATCGACCACAAGCTGCCTAAAAATTTCACCAATTCCATGATGAAGACAGATTACAGATTAGCATCAGAATTAAATTACAGGTTCTTCACAATTAATTGTTTATTCATCTTACTGTTAGACAAATTCTGAATTAAGTCATTTTATAATTGGGTTAAATAATTTTTGAGTAATCCTTTTATTATCATTTTCAAGTTCTTAATTAAGGGTTCCTCTCTTCCAGTGTTAAAAAAAAAGCCTATCTGAACTGAAGTGGCTCAATAGTATGTTTGTTTCAGCCAGTGATCTTACGGCACAGAGCAGGTGAGTAACATCAGCCTCAGAAAGCTTTTCTTGGGAGACAGTCTGGGAGTGCTACAAATAAAAGCCACTTATGGGAGCTCAGGTCTGTCCCAAGTGTCCTTGCGCATAATGGCTTTGAAAAATATTGCCAACATCTTCTCTCATTAAAAGCGCAATGCATGTTTGCAACTGACAGTAATTATTTTAAGCTTGTTTCTTTTACATATGACCTACTTTCAGAAAAAATAATCTAAAATGATGTAGACTGTTAATAGAACAGCTTCTTCCTAAATCCTAATTCATATAGTTGGTTCTTTGGTTGCAGAAAGATTTTTTTTAAACTTTCTCTAAGGTGATAAAACTTTATGAACTTAAATTTTAATTGTTTCATAGCTGATGATCTTCTCAAGTTCTATCCTTCCTACAATGTAACCCCATTTCTTATCCAAACCAATTATCTTTATAACGGGCCTTCTAATTTGTCATACATTTTTGATATTTTATTTCTCATGCTCCGAACATTTGATTATCTATCTCTTCTTTGCAATTTGTCTTCTAGTTCCACTTGCCTACCCAATTTCTGACCTACTGATTATTAAACTTATCTCTTCATGGATCAACTTAGCAACTCTTCAGCACGTAGAATACCAGTTGAGACTATAGTTTCCATAACACTTACCTTTTTCTAATAACATGACTCCTCTTTCAAGATGATAATACCACTAAGTATAATCTAATTTTCCCAAATCCACACTCCATGTATACTATCTGTCCTCTATCTTTGGCCCACACCTTTTTATATCCCCAGTCAGAAAAGAATATAATTTCCTTGCATGGCACTTTCTTAATAGAAAAAGAAAAAGCCCTGGAAAATGTTACATATTTCAATTGTCCCTGATTTTCAATAAAATAATAAAATTTAAAATAAATGACCATTGAGATAAACAAAGACAAACTAAATATTCTTTTTTGCTGTAGTTAGAAGAAAAAGAAAAAAGGAATAGAAAGCAGAAGACTTAGTTTTTACTGTATTCATATGACAGTGTTAAATTTCTCTGAACACTGTAACAGATGCATTCCTACATCTGTATCACAATAATCATTCTCTCAGCTTTACAAATGTCCAGAGTTTATAGAAGAATCAAATAAAATTAAAATAAGTAAAAACTCTTTGAATATAGTATGAGCTCAACAATGTAGAAGAGTATGTGAGCAACATGAACTTCAAAGGTAATAACCTTGTCCTATAGTATTAAATACATCTTAAAATAGTTTTCCAGTTGTGGTGATGGATTTGTAAATATGTTTTTTTACATAAAATAAAAGACACATTTTTCATTTTCACCAATGACTTTATTGATTTGGATGTTTTGAGTATGCTGGCTAGCTCCCCTATGGTATAACAATGATTGTTTTCAATTAATGTCTTGGCTTGAGCACTATCAATATCAACTGGTCTACCTTTCTGTGGAGCATCATCCAGTGAGAAATCTCCAGCATGAAACTTTGCAAACGACCTTTGACATATTTGCTCAGGTATAGCACCTTCTCCATATGCTGCACAAATCTTTTTCCATTTATTTCAGTTGCATTTTTAACTTCCTTAAAATAAAAAAAGCATAATATGCCAAAAATGTTATATATTTTCTTCCATCTTTAATATTAAAATGATTACACAAAAATTCACCAATTTTCTTCATATATTTTTTAAAGATTTTATTTATTATTTCCAGAGAGAGGGGAAGGGAGAGAGGCAGAGAGGCAGAGAGGGAGAACGACATCAATGTGTGGTTGCCTTTCACCTCCCTCCAGCTATAGACCTGGCTGGAGACCTGGCTTGCAACCTGGTTATGTTCCCTGGTTGCGAATTGAACCAGCAACATTTGGATTAGCAGTCTGGCACCTATCCACTACACCACAAGCCAGGTCCCTTCTTCATATTTTAATACACATTGATAAGATAGCTGTCACAATACAATCTAACAAAATTGTTTTGATTGAAGCTAAAGACAACTAAGTGCTACTAGAGCAATCTTACAGAAAAAATTCAAAGGGACTTTTTGGCCTACCCAATGTAAGCAGTACTTTTTCCCTGTCAGTGTATACTCGGACTCTTTCTTGGAATGGAAGATACTGTGCGTTCCCTGTACTCTTTTATCCTATCCACCTCAGTGGCATCCACCTAAGAGTGCCCACATGGAGTTGCTCTGGGGTTTGGTCTGGCCAAGAAAACCTCTTTGCCATTTGTCCATGAAGCCAGAATTTTACAACTTCTGGATGGAAGAACTCTTAAATGTGCATTTTCACTGGCTCATAGTTTTTCAGTGGGATTACTCTGCTAGCCTGATAAACTCTTGACTGCCTTACCTCACCTGGTTTACTGTCACAATCCCTATAGGTGGCCTTATGGGGTCATTTTAAAAAAATAAATGTATAAATATCTTCGAAAAGACCCTCAAACATTCTTTTACTCAAATGGTTGCTTTGTGGTCAACCTCTAGGGAAACCTAAAAAACAATAAACTCTTTTCAAAATAAAATATAAAAAGCATTCCCATAGTTTTTGATCACATGGCTGACATTAAAAGTGTGTCTAATTCCATTGTCTTCAAACAAAAAATTCCAGCAATGGGCTCCTCACAACCTACCAAATGATACACATCCTCCACAAGTATTTCCTAGGTGAGCCCTCTGCTTTAGCCATAGTGAGTTACTTACAGGTCATTCATGAGAGAGTTCACACTTCCATGTCTGCATATGCTAGTTTTACAGATCCTAAAATAGCACTCCCCCATCCAGTACCTGGAAAGGTTCTACTGACCTTTAGACATGCAGCAGGGTTAGTATTTTCCCCACTAGGTAGCTTGTCCAAGCTTTTCTGACTGAGTTAATTTTCTTACTTTCACATGTTCATCTGAGATATTCAATATAGGCTCTTGATAAAAAATCCCCCACCCAACACCCAATTTTCAAAGATCACAATTCCTGATACTTCCTGTAGCCATACATAAAGACTCATGGTCACATGATCTGTTGAGGTAAATCCATCAGATGGAGTGAGCTACACTCACCACCTGACCTGCTTGTGCATGCCAGGCTCACGAAGCTCATGGTCAAATCAATGTCTTCCAAATAATGATCATTTCCATGTCATGATTTTAGGAAACACTTTCAAATACTAAAAACTATGAATGATAAACCAAGAACACCAAGAGTCCAGTGTTACTAATTTAGCTGCAGTTATTGTATTTCTTTAGAATACATCTTCTATTTAAATTATGCAGTAATTACAGGCATTTTTTTTCTTGAATCCCAGACCCTAGTAAAATGCAGGCATATAACATAAACTCAGTAAATATGTGTTGAATTTAAGTAAAAATGAGAACAATTATAATTTTCATCATTACATTGAGAACATACATTTTAAGAAAGAACAAACATTGAAGGTCCAAGCACTCATTGGACCAGACGCCACCTTGCAAGAAAAAACCCAGTGGCTCAGAGGTAGGAAGTGCCTCAGGACTTCCTGTGCATTAATAATGCACTCCTGGTTGCCTTAGTGACCAACACACATTTACTTAATAATTCTTTCAGTCAGCACATATTTACTGAGGGTTGCTCTGTGCTACACATTGTGAATTTGCAGAAAAATGAACAAGAAAAAAATGTATACTTGCAACTATGTAAAAGGACAAATTTTCTTCTTGTAGTTGCTGATGTATCTAAAGGGCACACTGTCAGGTTCTTTCTTAATCTTTATTTTATAACCATTTGCTCAAATAAGATGATCAGATAAATTACCCATGAGTTTTCTATTTCTCTGAATGCCAGAAAAAGTTTCTATTAAAGACCTAAAATTTATTCTTTGACTATCTTTAAAACAGAATAAATTTATCACCAAGCCATCATTATGAGAAGTGTTAAAGGGACTTATTTAAGAAAAAAGAAGATCAAAATTATGACAACGAACTCACAACTAGCAACAACATGACCTAAAAAATAAAAACAAAAACAAACTAAGCAAACAAGAATAGAATAAGAATCATAGGTATGGGGGTCATTGGGAGGATTATCAGCTAGGAGGGGGAGAAATGGGGAAATGGTGCAGGGATTAGGAAACAATTGGTGGGTACAAAATAGATAGGGGGAAGTTAAGAATAATAGAGGAAAGGGTGAAGCCAGGGAACTTACATGCATGACTCATGAACATGAACTAAAGGGGGTGGGAGGGAAGTAGGGTCCTGGAAAGAGGGGAGCAAAGGGTAAAGAAAGTGGAATAACTGTAACAACATAATCAATAAAATATACTTAAAAGTAAAAACAAACAAACCCCAAAAAACAAACAAACAAACAAAAAAGGTGAAAACAAAGGAAATTCCCATTTGTTCGAGATTTTAGGTTATCATGACCGATCTAGATGTAGAAAGATGAAAGTGATGCCCCAGGAGTCTTCTTTTTAGTATATACCTCTTGAAAGGGGAATAAAGATAACAAAGAATACCACTGTACAGACTTTGTCAGAAGTCCAGTCTTGCAACATACTAGTACCTTCAGGAAGGTAAAGCCTATTAAAAACTGGCATAATCATTTAATAGGTTTAAATGCTGTGAAATACTTCTTGAAAGACTGTGGGTAGACCCTTTACATCCTTGATCAGTTTTTTGTTTTTTGTTTTTTTTTTTAGAAAGCTATGTTAACCTGACTTAAATTACTAGTGTGTATCAGCCAATCTAACTAGAAATTATTATTTGCATGAGAGGTACCAAGAACTTAAATGTGGATTTACTCTGAGGATTTCATAATGACAGAGAGGAGGAGCACGGGGGATGTTTAGCAAGTAAGAAATAACTGACTTGGTACCTCCACTGTTTATAACAAATGTCAGCCCCTACCTCTTTGTTCCTGTACATGCACTTCAGTAAGGCTTCCCTGCGTAAAGCAATAATTGTACAGCCGTTAGTCCTACCCGGACTGAAGAGCTCAATGTTTAATCTCAGTTGTGCACTGATAGAGTATAATTTAGAGATTTGGAGAGAGAGGTTTCATGCATCTAAATTTAGAAGCTGACACAAGGATGGTTGCTAGGAGCTCAAAAGAGAAATCAAGGAGCAAAGGAGTGGGTTTTGAAGTGGTTGAAGTGATTTACAGAAGCAGAAAGACTACCTTGTGATATGTCCTCTTTGCTGCTGTAGACTATTAGGATAAATGACTAAACAAGAAAGGGGTAGCTCTGCAAAAATGTCATAAAAGCTAGAATTCCAGGAGAGGCAGAGAGGTGACTTTCCTTACAATGAGCCAGGACTCAAGTATG
Source organism: Noctilio leporinus (assembly GCA_004026585.1). Classification (NCBI taxonomy): domain Eukaryota; kingdom Metazoa; phylum Chordata; class Mammalia; order Chiroptera; family Noctilionidae; genus Noctilio; species Noctilio leporinus. Next base: position 9,234 of record PVIW01008742.1, on the reverse strand, counting down.
AAAGTCACATTAACAATACCTAAATCTCCTGTCTAATTTCCTGCCTATTGAGTTAAAACTTGTCTCCAGGTTTCATATAATGATAAATGGAAGGTATTTTATTTGATCTTACCCCTTCTGAAAAAGCTGTGTGTACAGTTTCTATAGTTGCTATTCATTTCCCTCTAATTCTGTTTTTTATTGATGCTGCACTCATTTCCTGTGACTTGCTTTGTTAGCATTAAGCAGCTCTGCACAAATATTCAAGAAGGGCTAGAAACAGAAAGCAGAGATTAGCAAGAACAACAACAAAAAACCTTGGTTTAAGCAGGAATTGATTGTGTAAAGATATTTGATTACTTGGTTTCTTTGGCTGGTTCCTCCTATTGTACTCCAGCTGATTTGTTTAGCCATTGAACTAGGCAGATTCAAATGGAATTTCAGGAATGACGACAAATTTCAGTTGGAATCAGCAGTTGCACATTCACAAATTTGAAGCTATTATTAGACACAGTTCTTGTATATGTTACGATGCTTACCAGTTATTCATAAGACAAAGAATTACCTACCCTTTGACAAAGTTAGGCAGAAAATCCAGCACATTTGACATAGTGTGGGTTTTTGTTTTCACTAATAATAATTTTCTATTCCATCAGGATCAACCACATCCCAGACTGTAAGACTGTTTATTCATGTTTTCTAATAATATCTTCATTCAAAACAAGGAGATAAACTGCCAGAGAATGTCACTTCTTTCTTCCTCACAATTTGTTTCAAATTAATTTAATTAAATTAATTTATTTATTTTCTCATTAAACTTTATTTTAATGGGTCTCAAAATTCTGTGACAGATTTTGGTCAAGTTGCTTCCATTAAAAAGTACTGATTTTAAAAACTAATAACTTGAAAACTGATGCACAGACACAAAAAAACCCAAATGGTCCACAAAATTCTCCTTTCTTTCTGAAGGTTTTACGATGCATTATAATCATTTACCAGTCCTTTACTAGTAAACTTAAATGGCCAATTGAGACAAAGAGTTCCGAGACCATTCTTCCACCACTGATTAAGACCCGGGTGACAGGTGTTGGGGATAATAGTCATTTAGCCTTTTGAGCTCTCTGGGCAGACCTAGTGACTTTCCCAGCTCCTGCTGCCTTCTTGTCCATTGCTTTGATGACACCTACAGCAACTGCCTGTCTTATGTCATGGACAGCAAAGAGGCCCAGAAGAGGATATTCAGAGAAGCTCTCAACACACCTGGGCTTACTGGGAACCATATCAATGATGGCAGCATCACCAGATTTCAAAAATGTTGGGCTATCTTCCAGCTTTTCCCCAGAACAAAAATCAATCTTCTCCTTCAGCTCAACAAATTTACAAGCAATATGAGCTGTGTGACAATCCAGAACAGGTGCAACTCCAGCACTGATTTGGACTAGATGGTTTAGGATGATCACCTGAGATGTGAAGCCAGCTGCTTCCATCAGTGGGTCATTTTTGTGTCAACAGCCACATTGCCATGACTAACATCTTTGATGGACACATTCTTGACATTGAAGCCCACTTCGTCCCTAGGAAGAGCTTCACTCAAAGCTTCATAGTGCATTTCAACAGACTTTACTTCTGTTGTTATGTCAACTGGAGCAAAGGTAACCACCATGTCAGGTTTGAGAACACCAGTCTCCACTTGGCCCACAGGGACAATACCAATGCCACCAATTTTGTAGACATCCTAGGGGGGTAGACACAAGGGCTTGTCAGTTGGACAGGTTGGTGGCAGGATGCAATCCAGAGCTTCAAGCAGTGTGGTTCCACTGGCATTGTTATCTTTACTGTGACTTTCCATCCCTTGAACCAAGGCATGTTAGCACTTGGATCTAGCATGTTGTCACCATTCCAACCAGGAATTGGTACAAATGTTACTGTATCAGGCTTGTAGCCAATTTTCTTAGTGCTGACTTCTTTAATAATTTTCTTCTATGTCTTCTGGCTGTAGGGTGGCTCAGTGGAATCCATATTTTTTAAAGATTTTTATTTTTTCAGAGAGAGGGGAAGGGAGAGAGGCAGAGAGGGAGACAGACATCAACGTATGGTTGCCTTTCACCTGCCTCCAGCTATGGACCTGGCTGGAGACCTGGCTTGCAAGCTGGTTATGTTGCCCTGTCTGGGAATCGATCCCTTTTCGGTTCTCAGGCCAGCGCCTTATCCAGTGTGCCACCAGCCAAGGCTGGAATCCATTTTTTTAACACTAACAATCAGCTGTTTCATACCCAGTGTGTAGGCTAGAAAGGCATGCTCACAGGTCTGCCCATTCTTGAGGATGCTGGCTTCAAATTCACCAATACCAGCAGCAACAATCAGGACAGCACAGTCAGCCTGAGATGTGCCTGTAATCATGTTTTTGATGAAGTCCCTGTGTCCTGGGGCATTGATGATGGTCACATAATACTTGCTGGTCTCAAATTTCCACAGGGAGATGTCATTGGTGACACCACATTCATGTTCAGCTTTCAGTTTATCCAAGACCCAAGCAGACTTGAAGGAGCCCTTGCCCATCTCCGCAGTCTCCTTCTCAAATTTTTCGATGGTTCTTTTGTTCATCCCACCACATTTATAGATCAGATGGCCAGTAGTGGTAGACTTGTTGTAATGTATATGTCCAGTGACGACGATGTTGATGTGAGACTTTTCTCTTACCATTTTGGTTTGATTTAGAGGTGGTTTTCATGACCCCTGTGTTCTAGTGGCAAACCCATTGTGAAAAGCTTAAATTTATTTTAAAACTACATTTGTTTTCATACAATCAGGGAAGTTTCCTAACAAAACAATCTTACATTTTACTAAAACAATTTCTTTTTCCTTTTCCCAAACAAAGAATCAGTAATCAAGTTGTCCATGCCAGTTTATCGATTTTCAACTTCTGCTGCTCATGTGGCATGCCATCAAGTGAATCTATCAACAGAGACAATGAAAGAGGTCTTTTCTGAACATATATGAGTACACTGTGTGTGTGCATGCCTGTCTCCTCTCAGTGATAGGTAAAGAATGTCAGGAATAAGACTCAATTTTCATACCCACTTGGGGAACTTTGGCCCTGAACAAAGCCATCTCAGGCATCTTTATTCATGTTGTCTAGAGATCTCTCTACATGAATACAGAGTGAAGGAAACTTTAGAGTTGAAGTGAAGTCTCTTATCCAAATAACTAAAATTGTCATATTAAGAATGGGAGGGAAAAAAATGCCCTCATGAAACCTGGGAAAAAAAATAATGAAAGATGGGGACCAGGGATGCCCAGGGACCAAGGCACACAAAAGCCCAGCAGAATGTGCCTGCTGAGGGTAGGATGTCATCAGAAAAGAAGCGGTGATGCCTCATGAAAAGCTGTTGAGATCCCAACACTTACAAAAAAAGCTAAAAACCTGGAATATAAGGATCTCTTTAAGAATTTAAGTAACTTCTTGCATGGCTTCCATGATACCACATGCATCTGATTGGTTTGTTTGGTTGTTTTCCTCAAGTTCCCCTATTAGCCTTCCTTCCTTTTGCTCCTTGTTCATCTGCATCTTGAAGAATGGCTCCAAAGTCCCTTACCCAGTCCTGTCTCTGCTCACTGAGTAGGCTCTTTCCAGGTGAAAGCATCTACTCCCATGGTTATAAACATCACTACCTATCATTTCTATCTTGAAGTCAAACTTCTCTTTGGAGATCCAGTTTCAATATTTAAATGTCTTCTCTGAAGCTTCACTTATATCCACAAATGTGCCTAAATTTGAAGTCATTATCTTACCTCACCACTTGAATTGACTTTCATCTCATATTCATTATACCTGTTAATATTTTTAACCAGTAGTTAGATCTCTGTCTACATTAGATCACTCTTCAAGTCTATATATTGTACTTTTTTTGTTTGTGTGTATTTATTTTGAAACCTACTGTATACCAGATGCTAGGATAATTGGATACAAAGTAGCACAAGAAAACAAGGCAGTCTCATGGAGCTTATAGTCTAGTTGGGAAGACATACAATGAACAGGTAAGCAAATACATAAACTAAATATTTAGTACTTTTGCTAAGTGCTAAAGAGTATAACCAGGTTGTCATGATATAGAATAATGGTACAGTGTACATATATTTTGCAAAATCTCTAAGGAAACTTTCTGAGGAGGTGGTCTTCAGCCATTAGCTGAAAGATACAAGAATCAACCAGTTCATTAGAAAAAAGGTGGTCCCAGCTAAAGGACAAAAATGGTCAATCCTCTGATACTGGTGAGTTCATTGTGTGTTCTGTCAGAAGGCCAGTGAAGTTGAAATAAGAGTGAATGTAGAGAATGGCGTAAGATGTGTTCATTAGCTGTCATTGATTGAGCAATTTTCATGGCTCAATTATTGTGCTAGAAATTTAAATAAATTATCACATTTCACACTCATGTTTACCCTATGATTTTTATCCTCATTTTTGGAATTAGGAAACTAAATCACAGGTGATTAAGTAATTTATACAAGGTCACACATGTACTATGTGGTGAGATGAGATTTAAATACAGAGAAAGTTACTCTTTTAACACTATGTCTTATTGCAATCTATTGTCACTTAGAAATCATGTTTTGTAGGGATGTTAAGAGCATGACAAGGAATTTGGATTTTATTTTCATTGGAATTCAAAAGATGTTGATGATTATTAAGAAGGGAAACAATGCTTCCTCTTTGTGGCTCTCTGGTTCACTTGTATTGACGAGTTCTCAATTCATACCTTTTTTGTTGTTGTTGTTGTTGTTGTTGTTTTTGGCTCCTCCAGGTCATGCTATACTAGTCTCCACTTGTAGCTCTGGTCAGTCCACACTCCACATTACCATTGGATTTTAATGCACATAAAATCCAAACCTAATCAAGCCACAACCTTGCTTAAAGTTCTTTTGTAGCCATTCATAGCATCCAGTAATAAAATTCAAACTCCTCAGCACAACACAAACTTCACTTCATGCTCAGTCCTCGGTTTGTCTTTCCAGTCTCACTCAAGCTATGTTGTGATTTCATCTGGTTCCTACCCTACTGAACCTCTCAGAGATCCTGAATGAGCTCTGATCTCTCTGCAGATGAAAAGAGGACATTGAAGGTGAGCATTACAAAGTTTTGCTGAAATGACTATTTTTCTTACAATTTCTACTGTTACGTATGTTCCTCCTCCTGGTTAACACACACTTTTCTGCCTTCTAACCATCTCTAATTTCTACTCCTCATCTCACTGCTTCTTTTAGCTAACTGCATCTGCTAGCCTACTTGCTTTTAAAAACTCAACTGTAGAGTCACCTTCCCTGGGAAGTCATCTTCTCACAGTATCCTCAGTATACATATATCCTACCTCTTGCCACACTGCTTTTTAGTTGTTTTTTGCTTGTCTTTCTTGCCAATAAATTATGACCTCTTTAAGTTAACAGATTTTGTCTTACTATTCATGTAATCCAATGCCTAGAATATGATATGTACTTTAGAAAAATTGCTTTATGAACAATGAAGAGGGTAGATCAGTGAATTTCAATAATTCAGAAATTAGGCCAAAGGCAGTTCATGAAGATCAAGGCTGCATAATTTCAGGACCATATGCAATTTTAAATCATAGCATTTACAAACTCATTCTACATTTAAGATTCTCCTGACAAAAAAGCAAAGCTGGTACTTTATTTATATGAACCAATTAATGAATAATGTTTAAATGCCCCTGTTAATAACAAACACAGTTTGGGTTATATAATATACAGGGTACACGAGATAAATTGGCAATATCGTTGCATCTTTTTATTTTATGTGTTTCTTATTAATTTTGAAAAACTATGTATTAAATTCTGAGAGCAACCCTCATGTCGAAGGAATACGATGTTAAAGCAACCTTCATATCTGGACTGCATGCAGGGCAAACCGCTAAGGACACTGCTGACTTCAATAACATCCCTTTATGTACAGTTGACAACATGAAGAAGGGGCATAATGCTGATCCTGATGTTGCCACATCAACAAGGAAAACACTAAGGTGTGCAAGGATTGCACAAGTACAGATGTTATACACAGAATCCAAGAGATCATCAATGAAGATCCAGGAAAGTCAATGAGTTCCATAGCAAGAGAACTGCAGATGTTGGATGCAATGGTTCACAAGATAATTGCTGAAGATATCAGATACAGGTCATATGTTCTTAGAAGAGGCCCGTTTATGAGACAGCAGACAAAGGAAAGGCACTTTGAAAAAGCAAGGATACTGCTAACAAAATGGAAAAATCCCAAAGAAACAAACCCTCTGATTTTCTTTTCTGATGAAAAGAATTCTCTGCAAGACCAAATAGTCAACAGAAGACACAACAGGTGGCTCTTCGAGAATCTTAATGAAGTCCCAATTGTCATCAAAATAAAATTTTCTGCTACAGTGATGATGTTAGGTGTTGTCAGCAATGAAGGAGATATCATAACCCCACATCTTTTTCCACAGGCTTGAAAGTGACTGCTGATGTTTACCTTGATGTTTTGAGAGAAGCAGTTGTACCATGAATGAAGCAAGTTGCAAATGGACATCATTTTATCTTCCTACAAGGTGGTGCACCAGCACAGAATGCCAAAAGGATGCAAGATGTCTCAGTGTCAATGTTCCCGAATTCTGGTCAAAGGAATTCTGGCCATCTAGTTCACCAGATGCAAATCCTTTAGGCTATTATGTATGCAGTGTTTGTGAGAGAGAAGTTAAAAAACAACCTCATTCCATAAAGAGGCTGTTAAAGCTAAAATTGAAAACATGATGATGTCCATGATAAAGAAAAGTTAGTTAAAGCATGCTCAAGATTCTGAAGTCTAATTGAGTCTATTATTGCAGCAAATGGAGACTTTTTTGAACAATTTAGAAAACAATGACTATGTTTATGTATTTACATATAAGAATAAATTTATTTCAAAATATAACACTTTTGTGGTATGCTGTTTATTTTACTAAAATTTTGCCACTTTATTGCATGCACTCTGTAATATTAGTATAGATTTTATATCCATTCTAAAGGTATTTACTTGGAAAAAAAAAGAGCTCTACATCTATTTTGATTAAGGAGTAACATAGCCTATGGTAATGCATTAATTTTTATTTTCAAGTTTGCTAAAAGTTCCAAAGTTAAGACTTTTGAAACTCCTTAAAATTTTAAGATATCAATCTTACTATAAATACTAAAATCTCTCAACTTTCTTTTGAGTCTTAAGCAAATGTTTTTGTTTTCAGAATAGTTATGCATTTCAGGGCACTTTGTCATTCCCCGACTAGAAAATGCAACTATCACTACCTTTATTGTCTCAGCTAGATCTAAGAGTTTTATACATATTTGTGGTGGTGTTTTGTGTTGTGACCATGAAAAATTATGGCACTCTGATTTGTGAGTAACTTTTAACTTCACATTCTAGAGAAAGAGAGACTACAGAAAAGAACACGCACAACCATTTGTCATGTTCATAGAAAAACATTCCTGAAAAAATAGGACATGGTTAGCTATTTAAGTAGAAGCATAAATGGAAAAATGCCCAAGGAGGAAGAATAATTTGTGTTTTTCAATAATTTAAGTCTCATTCATTATAGAATTTTACATAAACATTTAAAATAATTTTCCAAGAAAATAAATATGTCCAACTTTCATCAACCAAAGGAAGGTGTAAGAGCAATAATAAAAGTGGCACCAAAAAAGTTTTTGGCTGAAAATACCCTCCAGCAAACATTTTTTAGCTGCCACCTTAAAGGGGTTGGACATGCAAACACACTTATCAAACTGGTGTAAGGGTGAGCCAGATGTCCCTGGCTTTGAGACAGGACGCACTGTCCACCAACATCACCTTAGAGCAGTTGCACTGAATCACCCATTAATATCAACAATTTCTTCGAAGGAGGTATCCGACAACTACCTCCTCAGGAGCATCTATCAACAGGTATCTCTTAGTAATTAGTATCTCAACAATATGGCAATAATCCTGGCTTTGAGGAGCTGACAATGTAATGTTCTAGTGCTTTAAAGTTTAAAAGGTAGTAATTTCAGTGGCAGAAAGTAATTTGAGGCCAGCTTTTCCACATCTAAATAATGTAATTTATTGAAGGTTAAAGTGATATTCAAGTATATTTTATAATCCCATATAAATATATTTGGTTGAAAAAAAGAGCTGCAACCATCTAGTATGATTTAGAAGTAATATTATCTATAGTACAGCTACATAGACAAAACAAAAAACAAAAAAACAAGCAAAACACAATGTGCCGTGTTCAAATTGATGTCTGCACAAGGTAGTATGGGAATAGATGGAGACTGAGCCAAATCTAGACTGGGGTAAATAGAAATTCTAGGAAGAAAGAACTAATGTTGAAATTAGAAAGGATATGGAGAAGTTAGCCAGAGATTAAACACAAGGCAACCCATTCCCAGCAGAGGCAACAATATGTAACAAATATGGATCTGAGACAGAACATGGAAGAGTTGTGGTAATGAAGTGGTTCAGTATGAATACTGTACAGGATGAAAGAAAAGGGATTCAGGAGATAATGCCAGAAAGATTCAGAAGTGGATAAAAACATAGTGCTGTGAAATTTGTATTTTATCATAAACACTGTAGATAGTTATTCTGGGTAAAAAGCGAGAGTATGAGTGACATGGTCAACTTCACTGATAGTATGTATTTTATGTTATTTAGGTCCTATGGAAGCAGGTTAATGCAAATGTTCTAGTGAGAAATTATGGTATCTGATTTCGACTAAGAACATGGAGATAAAAAAGAGACGGACAAATACTTAGAAAGTACACAAGAAATATAATAGTCAATGATAAAATTATAATAAATTATATAAATAATATCTAACCAGAAATAAAGTAGAAGAAAGCTGGAATGACATACTGATTTCCACCTTAAGCATTAAATGATTGGTGATAAAAAATCAACATAAGGAATAAAGGATAAAGGTCAAGTTTTAGAAAGAACAATTTTAGATTTGCTCAAGTTGTGCTAAGATGACTATGAAAATATTTGAAGGTCATTAAGAAATAAGAATTTGTCACTAAAGGGTGAATACTATATTAAAGGTATGTTTTGTATTTCTTTATATATTTTGGAGATCTAACCCTTGTCTAATGTATCATTGACAAATGTGTTCTCCCATACAGTCAGTTCCCTTTTCATTTTGATGATGGTTTCTTTAATCATGCAGAATCTTTTCAATTTGATGCAGTCCCATTTATTTATTTTTT
>PVIW01008741.1:0-57951 GCA_004026585.1 Noctilio leporinus | reverse complement strand
CTTAAAAAACTAAAAATGGAACTGCCTTTTGATCCAGCCATTCCACTACTTGGACTATACCCAAAGAATCCTGAGACACCAATTCATAAGAACCTATGCACACCTATGTTCATAGCGGCACTATTTACAATAGCCAGGTGCTGGAAACAGCCTAAGTGCCCATCAGTGGATGATTGGATCAAAAAACTTTGGTACATTTGCACAATGGAATTCTATATGGCAGAAAGAAAGAAGGAACTTGTACCCTTTGAACAACATGGATGGAACTGGAGAGTATTATGCTTAGTGAAATAAGCCAGTCAGTGAAGGACAGGTATCATATGATCTCACCCATTACGGGACAATAATAAGCAAAACTAACAACAAGCAAAACAGAACCAAGTGTATGAATACAAGGAATAGGCCTGCAGTGGTCAGGGGGAAAGGGGTTGGGGGGAGTGGGGAGGCAGAGGCAAAGAAGGGGAGCAGCTTAGACAAGAACCTAGTATAAAGGAACCATGGACATGGACAACAGGTGGGATTGACTTTGGGGGGAAAGGGTGGGTGGGGAGGGGGACAGAGGGGAGCAAAAAAGGGATGGATGTAATACAACAACAATAAAATAAAATAAAAAAAGTCACTGGTTTGATTCCCAGTCAGGGCACATAACTAGGTTGCAAGCCAGGTCTCCAGCCAGGTCCATAGCTGGAGACAGGTGAAAGGTAACCATACATTGATGTCTCTCTCCCTCTCTGCCACTCTCCCTTCCCCTCTCTCTAAAAATACAAATTAAAAAAAAAAAAATCTTAAAAAAAAAAGGCAGCATAACTTTTGGAGAACAAACCAGATTTTGAAACCAGACTTGACTATCTCAGATACTTGCTTGCTGTGAGATTTAGGGAAAGGAACTACACATCTCTGGACTTCAGGTTCTCTGTCAGTAATTGAAATTGTTTGTGCCATCTTATAGTGGAGTTGGAAACAACAGATACAATAAGAAAGAACTAATCCTAACACAGAAACTGGAAAAGAGTAGAAAGGTAGGAAATAAAGTTATTTCCTCTTTGTATAGCCCTTCCTCAGCTGTTCTCTTTCATTTTTGCTTCTTTATTCATTTCAGTCCAGAATTGCTTTATTCTGGGTACCTTCCTAGATGTAATTCACACTTTTTAGGTGGTAGACAATAAGTCTGGAAGAATTCAAGGAGAATTGATATATTTAATCTTTTCTGTTAAATAGCAACAACCTTACTAACAAAATACATAGGAATAAGTAAGTTCCTACAACTGAAAGGTAATTCATATAAGATTTATTTGTAACAATATATACGACATTTCCATTAATATTAATTAGCACTTTGTTTTTTGTTATTTACTTTGTTTTTGCTAGATGTCATCACTAAAATAAATTGAGTGGGTAAACTTAACATTGAGGAATTTTATTAATATTTGTTTTCATTTTTATGTACTGTTGAATAGGAAAAATTTGGAATCATTTAACTTTTGTAAAAATGCTATTCTGTGTTCCTTGGATACATTATTTAGGACCTAATGGTGTGATTTTATAACATCTTGAATTGTCACAAAGTACAAAGCCCTCTTATACTGAAATATTTTCTAAATTTTGAAATATGTCTGTAGATTCTAGACTCTGCTTTTCAAATCGCATTTTATTTACTAAAAAAAAGAGTTGCTAAATATCAGAAGCACTGTTTGACATGCTATTTTTCTCTCTGCAACACTTAACTTCTGATTCCTGAGCATACAACTCTGAGACTATGGAAGCTGAGCTCACACCATTAGCCTAATCCCAAATGCAAGTAGATCTGCCAACTGTGTTGTCTAGGATTTCATTACTAAGCAGATCCTCATCTCAGGGGAAAGATAGGATGCACTTTCTCTTTGCTCTAGAAATCTTTTCACAAGCATTCTCCTCACTTCAAACTGATAAAGCATCTCAATTCTATTGCAAAAGGGCAATAGAATTGTCTCTTGAATCCCACTATACTTATCCCTACCACCTTAGTTCAAGCTTTATCAACTGTCATATGTCTTCCTATTTCATCTCTTTTCCTCAAGTTTCCAAACCCTTACTCCTGTCTTCAGTGAGTACAGAAAATAGAAAGTCAAGGAAGTTCATGGAAGACCTTGTATGGTTCCTTAACATTATTCTTTAAGCAAGGGAGAACATTTTAAAAAGCAGATTGTCTGCATCATGTTGCTGTTCCCATTACAGGCAATTCATTACTCCTACTTTTTTCTCCATGATTTCACTTTTCTTGGTCTTACTAACCCACAGTCAACCACGTTTTGAAAATATTAATTGTAGAATTCCAGAAACAAACAATTGCTGTTTTAAATTGTGCACTGTTGAAACCTGATGAAATCTCACAATCTCCTCTCCATCTTATCCAGCATGTCCAGGCTTCATACGCAATCAGTCCATTAGTCACTTTGTAGCTGTCTGGGTGATCAGATTGATTTTCATAGTATCCTAGTGCTTGTATTCAAATCACCCTTATTATAATTGATAATAGCCCCAAAGCATAAAAGTAGATATTTCAAGAGTAGTTATGCTGGTATTTCTGATATGTTAATAAAGAGAAGCCATAAAGTCCCTGTATTTTAGTGAAAGGGTGAGTACAATAAGATTAGATATTTTGAGGGAAAAGGAGAGAACACATTCACATCTTTTTTTATAGAATGTAGCTATAATTGTTCAATCTTATTATTAGTTTTTCTTATAAATTTCTTACTGTGTCTAATTTATAAATTAAATTTTATCATAGGTATGTATGTGTAGAAAATAACATAGTATATATAGAGTTCAGTTCAGTGCTGTCCCACAGATGTATTTTCTTAAGCACTATTGAGTCTTTCAACTTTTCCATAATGAAAATGAGTGTTGTCTGACCTTTTTCAAGGCATTTCATGATATGTTGGTCATATTTGTAAACACACCAGAATTAATAAGTAAAAGAAAACCTGGGAGAAATAAAGCAAAACTACTAATTTTAAAAGCTGATATTATACCAATATCCTAATCTGTGTCTTTTTGGCACAACGATTCTTATCAAAGCTCCTCTATGCAGTGACACAGTATTTTACAGAATTATACTTTTCACCTTATAATACTAGTATGTTGTTTCTTTTTGTTTTAAAAATGAAATATGCCTAGATGCATGAATGCTTTAAAATAAAAATAACAGACATTGCTTAAGAATTCACCAAGAAAGGTCATGAATTCTGAAGAAATGGTTACTCAAAATCAGTTATCCTGAAAATGAAGTAATTTTATATAAAAGATTCTAATAGTATGTATAATGAATAACAAAACAAAATGTTTACAGGTGTCTGAATCAATGGGATACATGTGAGGAATGCACAAAAGCATATATTTATATTGTGTTTTAATATACAATTAAAAAAAGACAACAGTTGGCATCTAAGAACATAAAAGTCAGTGGTTATCACATGAGTAAAACACTGTAAATAGATGGAAAAAGTCACCAGATGCACAGTATTAAGGTCAAGGGGAAATAAAAAAATCAATATGAAAAGTTTGGTCAATGGCAACCCTCACCTCATTATTATTGAGTAGTCATCTTGACATTTAATAGATGATTTAGCTGTAGTTTACTTCATTTAGTAAATTACATATAATAACAATAGTAATTATATTTGATTTTTATGAATTAATTTGATGCTTTTTTACATCAACATGAAAATTCTGATGTAGAAATTATTTTTTAAATAAAATTAATTTTAAATATACATCTTAAAATAATATTAAAGTGATGTTCAATAAGTTATTCATAGTATCTATCTGTTAATAGTAGTATTATTATCAATATCAAAAGGACATTGGCACTCTTATGCTCATTGCAGGATTATTTACAATAGCCAATACATGCAGACACCATTAAGTACCCACTGACTAATGAATGGATAAAGAAAAATGTGGTATATGTATGCAGTGGAGTATTATTTAGCCATAATAAAGAAGGAAACCCTGCCACTTATGACAACATGGATACATCTTGAGGGCATTAAATTTAAAAAGTCAAACAGAAAATGTCAAATATTGTATGATCTGTGGAATCTAAAAACCTAAGCTCACAGAAACAAGAAAGAAATTGGTGGTTAGCAAAGGCAGGCGGTGAGGGGTGAGTAAAATAAGTCAAGATGTTCACATGGTACCAACTTCCAGTTATAAGGTGAATATGTTCTGGGGATGTGATGTACAGCACAGTGACCATAGTTAACAATACTGTATAATACATTTGAAAGTTTTGAAGAGAGAAGATCTCATCCTAAGAAAATAAACAATGACTGCGAGATGATGGATGCTAACAAAAGTCATTGTAGTAGTCATTTCACAAATATACATATATATGTAGTATGTATACATACATATGCTTCTCAGCTTGCAATGGGATTACACCCCTTTAACCTCTTTAACCTACTGTGAATTGAAAATAAAATAGGTCAAAAATGCACTTAATATACTTAAACTACAGGACACCATAGCTTAGCCTAACCTACCCAAAACATGCTCAGAACACAATATGCAAAAATCATTGGCAACAAAGTGCACTGCAAAGTATCTATTGTTATACTGGTGATTGCATGCCTAACTGGGATCTGTGGCTTATTGACCGCCAGCACCATGGGAGAATATTGTCAGGGATATCACTAGCTCAGGGAAAGAGCAATGTTAAAAATTAAAAGTGCACTTTCTATTGAATGCATATTGCTTTCCCAACATTATAAGATCAACAAATTGCAAACCATCATAAGTCAGGGACCATGTGATTATTAAGTCACTATATTGTGTGACTTTCAACTTAAACCATATTATATGTCAATTATATCTCAAAAAACTGGAAGGAGAAGAATTCTCTCCCATACTCAAGGTTTTAGTCTTTGTGACGTTTGGGACAATACTCTGACTCACTTAAACTAGATCTTAAAGTCAAAACCAAAAACATTTTTATTTTTTTAAGGATGGCAACAAGATGCACATAATAAAATATATTAAAGCATTCTTACCTACAATGTTTTCCAAACTATTATGTTTAATCATTTTATGGTCATTGTTAACTACTATCTCCCCATATTTTCCAGTTTCACATATTTTAAAGATTTTATTTATTATTTTTAGACAGAGGGGAAGGGAGAGAGCAGAGAGAGAGAGAGAGACATTAATGTATGGTTGCCTTTCACCGGCCTCCAGCCACAGATCTGGCTGGAGACCTGGCTTGCAACCTGGTTATGTGCCCTGACTGGGGAATCAAACCAGCAACCTTTGAGTTCGCAGGCCAGCACCTTATCCACTGTGCCACCATCCAGGGCCTAGCTTCACATATTTTAAATAGCAAAGAACATATATTTGTTTAATTCTTTTTCTAGACAAGAATCTCTCTGCTCTTGGTGCTTCACAAGTTTCTAAAGAGATCATTTTAAGTGAGAATGGAAAATACACACCTAAAAATAGTCACAAGTTTTGTGATGTTTATGTGCTGGAAAGAAAAAATAACACCTCAAATTAAGGTTTTCTCCGAACAATAACTGTATTTATGGTGATAAATAAAACTCAAGCGTTGGAAAATGATGAAAATATATTACAGAATAAAACAACAGTTTTCCTGGAAACAAAGAATGCAGGGAGCAACTGAATTGTCTAGAATAACAATACTATCTATAATGTAGAGTTGGTTATTTGCAGTGGGTTCAACTTTGCACTCAACTAAAAATAGCTCAAATATTGAGGTCGAATGAGGATGAGACATTGAGTGCATTCCCATTGCAGAGAAATGCAGATTTCTGCCCCTGATGTAACTGCCATAATTGCAGACTGCTTTGTTTTCATGATACTTTATTTCCTCTATAAACATGAAAAAAAGATAATATTCCTAAGGTGATTTACTGGTTTGTTTTTAGCAGCAACTGATAAAACATTGGCTGTCAAGCATTTGGAAGATACAAAATGTGGGGTTAATGTATAATCCTATATACTGAAAATATCATGTTATAAAGAAGAGGCAACTTGAATGTTCCAGGTGTTCCTAATTAAAATAGGCTAATGACACCAGAGCAGGTATAATTCATTAAAAAAACCAAAGCTCTAAGTTCTGCAAACAAAAAAAAAATGTCATAAACATTATAGGACTTATTTCTTCTTCTTTTTCTTTTTTAAAGACTTTATTTATTATTTTTAGAGAGAGAGGAAGGGAGAGAGGCAGAGAGGGAGAGAGGCATCAATGTTTAGTTGCCTTTCACCTGCCTCCAGCCACAGACCTGACTGGAAACCTGGCTTGCAACCTGGTTATGTGCCCTAGCTGGGAATCAAACCAACAACCTTCGGGTTCACAGGCCGGTGCCTTATCCACTGTGCCACCAGCCAGGGTGTATCTATTATAAAATATGTAAAAATTAAATAGCCAGTACCTCAGGCTAACAGTGCCATGACAGTCTAAAAATGGATCACAAATTAGTTATTAACTTATACTAGATTATCAGAAGAATCAAGCTTTGAATTACATTAAAGACTATCTCATTTTAATTTTCACCAGGATCAATGAGAAGCAAATACCAAATCAAGTAAACAAGATAATCGTTCAGTCCCATGTGTTTTTAGCTTTTTTACATTTGCTTCATTGATACAACCCCCTCAATGCCTTGCACTGACCCAGTTCTGAGCTAATTCTGATTACACCACATGCTCATAAGGGGTGCTGTAACATAAGTAAGGTTCTTACCTTACAACCTGTATTGTTGTCTTGTTTAATATGTCCCCAGTCCCTCCCTTGATGAAGACTCCACTTTAGAGAATTTATCTTAATTAAGCATTTATTCTACGTTAAAGTCTGTTTTATAAGCTTTTTTAGCTTCAAATGGAAAAAATTTGAGATAATCACATGCTTCTTAGTTCATGATACCTAATCATCACTTGTCACTAGTCGACTCTGTTTCTTTCATTATTTTTTCTTCATGCATCATCTCCATTTTCCACCTCTTCTCCAACTACTAAGACAGAAGTGGCTGTTGGTATACAATGTAAGCAGGGAGGAGTTAATGAAGTGCAGAATTCTTTCAAAGGCATATTTTTATACTCCTGCATTGTGATGATGACAAGTAGAAATGAAAATTCAGACAGGATTCTTAATAGTACAATAAAGTTTGGAATCACCATAAAAGTCAAGAAACTGTAGTCATCCAAGGTACTTTCTGAGGCCAGAGGACATGTGAAATTGGTGGTTGAAATGGAAATTGTCAATACCAGCTACAAACCCATGGCCAGTTGCAGTGACCAAGATTAGCAGTTACGGTTATTTCTTTCTTATTTGTTTCTGAATACGTGTAGGTGTACATTGCGTGAATTAAAAGCATTTATATAGATAAAACAGTTATGTACCTGGATATATGCCAATTGTTATTCTTTTTGTATTTTCACTCTTATTCCTTTATCATTCAGATGCTTTAATGTGTTAATAAATGTTAAGCTTATATTTCAGTATTTAAGTAAGAGGATATCAAAGTTAGGGAATATCAAAGGGAGAGTTTGGCAAAGAAGAATGAACATTAGCTCAAAATGAATCAAGTTAGATTTTGTGTATCCTATATAGGAGAGCAGGCTAGTGTGTTTTGGGTTTTATGGAGAACAGTGCATCTTTTTGAGTGAAACTTATTATATTTATTTGTAAGTTAAATATAGCTAAAATGATGTGTATGGATACCAAATTGGCAAGGTACAGATTGGTTATACTGGAAATGAAATCTTCAAGAACCCCTTTTCCTGTATGTCTTTGAGTTAAAATTGAGCAAAAGATAAAATTATTGGAGGTTTAAATTCATAATGGTAGCAATGGCCATAGTCCTGAGAAGTTTCATGTCAAGTTCAGATGGAAGGTTCGGATGTGATGACTAACAGACTCAGAGATGTGGGAAGAATTCTGTTTATCAATGCGGCATGCTCCTCCATGCCCAAATCTTTTTCATGAATGCTGGCCCCGCTTCTCAGCAGCGCCCCTGTGCTCAGCAACATACCCTTGGCTGTGGGTCCACAGATATAGGGTTACACAGAGGCCAGGATTTTCGTATAGCTCCCCGTGAAATTCCTGCTTGTGGTCCTGCTTCAGCAGCAGGGTGAGTTCAAGTTCTCCTATTGACTTGTTGGCAACATTCGGCCAAGACTTCTCCCCAGGATCTCCAGATTCTGATATCCAAACTGTGTGCTAGACACTTCTGCTTCATGTGCTATAAATAACAATCTCAAATTGAATAATGCTCAATAAATGCTCAATGATTGATCATACTACGTAAAACTCACCTTCCTCCAGTCTTCCATCTCCCTAAATGATTGCTTTATCCTTCTAGTATATTAGTGTAATTCTTGACTCCTTCCTCTCATAGTCCAAAGTTCATCAAATCCTACTGATTATTCCTTCAAAATATTTGCACTTAATTCCCCGATTTAAACCAGTATCACCTTTCTACTTCTGCCCTTGATACCTAGTGTCTCTTTTCAACTCAGTATTGAGTAATTATTTTCAAGTACATGTCAGCTTACAAGACTCTTTTGCTCAAAACCCTCTAACAGCTAGCTCCCTGCTTCAATATTCTTATGATTTCCTGCAACACCTCATATTAGTGACTTCAAATGGAAAAGAATCATACCCTAGGCAGCATTAAAATGAATGTCTAAGGTAATTTTTGTCTTTCACAGTGATTTGATGGGCAATTCTGAGAAGGAAGCAGTGATATTTGATATCCTGAAATTCATGAGACAGTTTTGTGCAACAAGTTATTTCCCCTTATCTGTATAACTTGAATCTTCTAGTTATAATTATCTAAAACCAGAGTCCATTTTACATGTGGTCACAAAGAATTTTGGGTGACTTTAAATATTCTGCTGTTGCATCAAACAGCCATATTAAGTAACACAAGATTATACTGTTTTGTTCAAATATTTTAAGAAATTCCTTATTTTGAAAACCACATCATTTACAGTAACAGTACTTGCAATATAAAATCACATATATAGTTCAGTTCTGTAATATGCTATACTTATCACTTCATGGTGATCCATGATGATTCTATTTATAGATCTAGGCATTTAGCTCCATCATTATACCTTTATTCATAATTATATTCAAGTAATTGAATATCACATATCAAAATACATAGTTTTGTTATAAATTAATTCCATTTTATTCTCCTTTATATTGAAATTGGGCATTTTATTAAATTTTTAAAACTATGAATGGGTATAGGTATATATTATATGTTAATTCATCATTTAATGAAACTAGTAGAATAAACATCACTACAAGGGTGTATTGAGCCTAATAAAGATTCTCAATCTGTATTAACAGGTTCTCCTGCTTCTTCCCTCACCTCTCATGCACAGTATAAGAGGTTACTTGCTTGTTTACAGTCATTCTGTCTTCATACATGAGAAATAAGCTGTTAATACAACAGCATCCATCACCTGGGAATTTGTTAGAGAAGCAAAGACACGCGTCCCATCCCAGACCTACCAAGTCAGAAACTCTACAGATGGAGCCCAGCAATTTGAAGAAAAGATCTTTTCAGGTGGCTGATGAAGTTGGAATCTGAACTAGAGTATGCCGTTTCCTCTCATTCTCTCTCCATATCCAGCCTATCTATTTAATTCCTGCCCTCCTGTGTTTTGGTGACCTTGGACTTCCTGCTGTTCGTCCAGAAAGCAGTCATAGTATAAGAATCAATGCATTGGCTTAATTATCATTAGTTCTTTAAGAAACAAATTAGGAAATAGCCTGCAGACTATTCAATACCTAGAACAAATGCTGAAATTTGATCGAATTCACATCCTTAACTACACTATTGCTATGACTGAAGCTGTCTTTGTTTTTCACATGTTTCCCTTGGGGTTCAGTGTTTTGTTCTTAATTGACTAAATACCTAATGGCTTCTGGCTTCTCATCTTTGAAAATTAACTTGGATGGTTATGTAGGAATTTGCATTCTCTTGACTTGTACACTTGTTCAATGATATGTTGTGAGCATAATATGACAATCAGTCATGTGCTTATGAAGTTATTAAGTATAACTTGTATCTAAAACCACAGGTTTCTTTTAGGCCCTGGCTGGTGGTGGCACAGTGGATAAGGCGCTGCCCTGCAAACCCAAAGGTTGCTGGTTCGATTCCCATCCAGGGCACATAACCAGGTTGCAAGCCAGGTCTCCAGCCAGGTCCATAGCTGGAGGCAGGAGAAAGGCAACAAACAGTACATTGATGCCTGTCTCCCTCCCTGCCTCTCTCCCTTCCCTTCTCTCTAAAAAATAATAAAAAATAAAATCTTTAAAATCACAGGTTTTACAAGTAAAATTACAAATAAAAATGTTTAGCCTAGCACTGTGAATTTATTAAATTGCTCTTGGAATATAAGTATTTTTCCACTTAAAATGTATTTAAAGTGAGTAAATACTGGGATATCAGCACAGTCTTTGCTTTGTAGTGATTAAACACAACGGTCTAAGATGTCCCCTGCATTTCTTCCAGGGGAATGTAGCCCTGTGATGGAAGGTGTACAACCGTGGTTTGCTGCTGCACAGTGGGGGGCCGTTTTCAGCGGCAGACCAAGCAGAAAATGGCTCATTTCATCAGAAAGATTTAAAATGCCTGTCCTATCACCCAGCAACAGAGGCTGCTGATTGCAGTAGGAAACACACACGCTTCTCAGGGAGGGAAAACAATAACTTCAGTATCACACAGCTACTTCCTTTCAAATGTAAAGCAAGTAGCTCCTTTAAAGCAGTAGATATTAAAAAGAAACAAGGTCTTTTATAACAGTCAATGAATTAAAAAAAGTAGTCCTACAGGACTGAGACAATGCTCAAGGACCTGCTCTGGTTACTAATGAGTTCCTGGAGGCAGGAGGTGTTTCCCGCCTCATAGATGGCTTGGAAAGGAATAATGGAAGATGATTTAGAAGAGGATCCTGGCTTTCTACCTAAAGGGATCTCCTCCTGCTGTTTAGAGATCTCCTCCTGCAGAGCCTACTAAAAGCATGGCTCTACTATTTTAGAACAGGAACCCTGGTACATTTTTCCGTTTGTTATATACAGTTATTATGAGGTCTGTCCAGAAGGTATCCAGCCACGTAATAGGAAAAAACAGAGACATTTGTAGAAGATTCCAGAAACGTGCATAGGACAAAGACGCCTCGGTCCTTCACCTTTGGACCTCACACAGTTCTCCCAATTGTGGCTTTCAAGCCACTGAACCCTTCTGCGGTCCCCTAAGCAGTGAACAAGCGTTCCTGTTGCTTCACATCCTCACCAGCATTTTGGTGGTGTAAGGGCTCCAGGTTCTCACCAGACTAATAGGTGTGTAGCTGTGCGGTTTTCAATCCCAGTTTCAAAGTGCCAGAGGGCACATGGGGGTTGGTGCAGAAAGAGAAAAGTCAAGTTTACGGAGCAGGTGGGAGATATCCAGCTGTTCCAGCTGTTTAGTTTTACCGGTAAGTAGAACACTTTAAATGATGAGTATACTCAATTTCTTACATGATACTCAATAATCTAGTTAAACTAGAAAATCTAGACTTTAGGGCTCTCATTATTATAAGAAAGAAAAATGAATTTTCTTTGGGATGGGGGGCAATTGGCACTCCCTGCCTTAGAGAGCGTTCATTTGCAAAAATCTAGAAAGTAAAAATAGAGTATGTTAAGTTTAAAAGTATTTTTGGTTTAATTTTAATTGAGGCAAGTATGTGACCATCTTCTCATAGCAACAGAAAATAATATTCTCTACACATACTCATAAAAGAGATAACAGTGACATATAATAGAATTGTTCTTAACTGTTACTGCTTTGATTTTTTATATGACAATCTGGTAACATCCTTCAATAAAAACTAATGGAATTAATCCTATAAAAAAATACAACAACAATTACCCTGTAGTTAAAATGATGAAGAGGATAAGGTTTTAAAATGTTCTGAATAAATGAATAAATGCATTATGTCCTTAATATAGAGGTAGAATTATCCCTGAGGACACATAGAGATGATATTTTTTAGTAACAGTCATGAAAATTTGCAAGAATTTATATTCTATTAATTCATCTTGAAGTTTAATGGGACATTTGTAGCCTCCCTTAATCAAGCAATTAATCCTTCAGTCTTTTTAATTTTGTAAGACATGTATATATTTATTTTTATTATAGTTTTATTGTATTATATAATTGCTACTTATGATTGTTAGTATTTTTATTTAATATTTATTAATCAGTTAGACAATATTGTAGCTTTTCGTGACAAGTTGTAATATACTTAATAATTTATATGTATGTATTTCTGCTCTTCCTCTAATAAATCCTCTCAGATTTAATTTAGAATATAAATGTGTTGTATTTATATTTTTGTCCCAGTTCCTATTTCAATAGCTGAAACATTGTATGTGCTTGATTGCTGTTTGTTGATTTTGAAAGCAATTATGCAACACTGTGGTTAAAGGATATGTTATGTGTATTAATTTTAACAATAGTGGTTGCTATAAAAAATAAACACTAGTTTTCCAATGTTTTAACAAAATAGAAATTTATTTTCTTTTATGTAAGCATGCAACACAGATGGCCTGGTTGGTTGTGAGCATCTTTCATGTATGTGGTGATTTAGGACCTACCTCATTTCTATCTTGTAGCTCCTTATCCTTCAGCCTTTCACAATGAGGACCAGAATTCTTCAGACAATTAAGCCCTAATACCCTAATGTATCCATTTTATATAATAAATTAACTTATTTCCTAGGCATCTAGCATGGTAATAGTTTTATGGATTTTTGAAAGAGCCTTGATAAGTCAATCATATCATTTTCTGCATTCTGTGTAGACAAAAGCCCCAGTTGAGAAAAACTCAGAATCCTCTGTATCAAGGCAGCTGAAACAGAAAGAGAGGAAGAAGCACGTACACTTCTTCCAAAGCTCAGACAAGTGAAAGCACAAAACTTCAACAAATATTGCCTTGACTAGTGTGGCTCAGTTGGTTGGGTGTCAGTCCATAAAAATAAAGGCTGCCAGTTGCCTGGTCAGGGCACATGCATGAGTTGTGAGTTTAGTCCCCAGTCGGTAAGCACTATGAGAGGCAACTGATTGATGTTTCTCTCTCACATTGACCTTTCTCTCCCTCTCTTCCTCCTTCCCTTCTCCTCTCTCTATGAATAAATAAATAATCAATAATGTATGCAGCTTTTATTGGCAACAGCCTGTCACCTGGACAAGAAGGGTGGTCTCTAGAGGGAATGCAGTCCCGGGCTAGGACTAAGTAGCCTTCTCCAGCAGTGGAAAAGAGAGCTGTCGTTCGGGTGCAAACCTCACTGTCTCTACTTCAGTGTTTTGTGTACTATTCTAAGATGAAAAACGAAACTAATACCTATTGTTTGTTAAGCATCTTCTTTGAGTAAAACCATGCACTATTCATGTTAGTAACTTTTTAACAGGCTTTATATGAAAGTATTTGAACCCAGATTCACTGGTTTCCAAGTTCCGTAGTCTGTACTTTCTGCTATAGTTATGATTTGCCATCATAACTAAAAGGCAACACAAAATTGAGTAAAGCACGCTCCCTAACTCATATTTTCCAACAGATTTTGGGGAAAATTCCAATATTCTATTTTACTGAAGGTACAAATTGGTTTAATTCATTGACCATGATTGTCCTTGGGAATGTAATTTTTAAAAATAATTTAAAAGTTGATCAAGGGGGACAAATGATGTAAGGACTTGATATGTGAAAGATACATTCATAGTAGGCATGTTTTATCTTTTCCAAATGCCAATAAAATGCTGCTTTAAAAAATTCAACCAAAGAATATAAAATCAAAACGTGAACATTTCTGTCTCCTGCCACTCCCATTTTCTGTTCCATGATGTAATGACCACTAAGGAAGTACACGTATTACGTATATGCGTGTCTGAGTGTACATTTATCAAAATCCAGTGATTCAATGTGTATGATTATGCAACCTTGTTATTCCACAAAGCAGCATTTTCCATTGGATTGCTATGTAATTATGCTCAGAATTTGTATAAAAGCATAACTTAATAGTTTCCCCCTTTAATATTTTTCTCAGTTACACATTCCTTATCTTAATTTATTTCATAAAATTTAAATTTAAGTTTTCACATCTGTTAATATTTTCCCCTCACATGTTCTGGATTCTGTTGTGGTTGGGAAAACTTTCCATATTTCAAGATTATAAAAAGTGGTCTTCCTGGCCCTGGCTGGTGGTGCAGTGGATAAGGCGCTGGCCTGCGAACCCTGAGGTCGCAAGTTCGATTCCCCAGCCAGGGCACATAACAAGGTTGCAAACCAGGTCTCCAGTCAGGTCTGTGGCTGGAGGCAGGTGAAACACAACCGTACATTGATGTCTCTTTCCCTCTCTGCCTCTCTCCCTTCCCCTCTTTCTAGAAATGATGAAATAAAATCTCTTAAAAAAAAAAAAAAAGTGGTCTTCCATATATTTTCTAGTATATTTTTGGTTTTAATTGTTCTAATTAGTTCCTTAATTTATCTAAAAATTAATTTTTGGCCCTGGCTGGTAGCACAGTGGATAAAGCACCGGCTTGTGAACCCAAAGGTGGCTGGTTTGATTCCCCAACCAGGGCACATAACCAGGTTGCAAGCCAGATCTCCAGCCAGGTCTGCAACTAGAGGCAGGTGAAAGGCAACCATACATCGATGTTTCTCTCCCTCTCTGCCTCTCTCCCTTCTTCTCTCTCTGGATATAATAAATAAAATATTTTAAATAAATAAAATTAATTTCTGTATAGGATATAAAATAGAAATTTATCTTTATTTTTAATTTAAATGAACCATTGCTTACTTTAAGTTCATCCCTTTTATCCTGATTTTAAATATCATAACTTTAGTTGTATTTTGCTTATGTGCCTATTTGTCTATTTTTGTCAAGACTTCACTAATCTAAAAGATCTTACATTATATTGCCATTTGATAAGACAAGTCCCTCATTCCTGGTTTTATTTTTAAAGATATATTTATGCATATATTCATTCAGGTACATTTACAATCAATTTTTTAATTTGTAAAATGGGGTTATAGTTGTCATTGTAAGGTATTTTTAGACAACTTGGTTAATAGAATCATGTACCTATCATGCTATATGTCTCTTTTTATTCCGGTTTATTTAGATTTTCTTTTATAATTTGTACAGTAGAAATATAGTTTTATTCACATGCAAATTGTGTTTGATAATTTTTCTTGTTATGTAAACATGATACAATTTTCTATGTTTAACCAAGAATACTTATGATGCATAAGGAAATAATTAATGTTGAACTAGAGATTACATATGTACCTTGTAAATATATGAATTCACGCTTACTGACCTCTTATAATCTGCTATATACCATCATGAGTTTTGTTTGCATTCTCTTATTTAATCCGCACCAAAACAGCACCTGTTATTATCCCTGTTTGAGAGAATACCAAATTGAAGCTGAAGTGATTATTATTTGACAACTTAGTAGTAGGTGGAGATGTAAATCAAATTCAAGTATCTCTGTCTCCATAGTCTGGAGGCTTAATATTAGGCTGTTATATAAATTCTAGTGATTATTTTTATATGAGGCTCCTAATTTGTAAGTAGACAATTATTTTTTTCCTACTGTTTGTGATTTGAGTTTTTCTTTTAAACACTTCTTTTTATTGTCTAGGCGACATTTATGGACTTATCAGAAGCTTTAATCAACTTTTTTTAATTTTTAATTTTATTATTTTTAGAGAGAGATGAAGGGAGAGAGGCAGAGAGAAAGAGAGACATCAATCAATATATGGTTGCCTTTCACCTCCTCCAGCTAGGGACCCGGCTGGAGACCTGGCTTGCAACCTGGTTATATGCCCTGCCTGGGGAATGGAACAAATGACCTTTGGGTTCGCAAGCTGGCACCTTATCCACTATGCCACCAGCTAGGGCTCTAATCAACTTTTTATAATGTTCTAATATTTTTTAAAAAGCAGAGATTTGTTTGTGAATACTTTGAGATTATAAAAAATAGGCACTTAAAATCATCACAAAAAATCAGATGTCATAAAAAATTAAGTCTATTAACAGTGTCAGATTTTAAAATTTTCTATTTGATTACAACTTAAAATTTCATCTCAAAGAACAAATTAACCTTCATTAAAATAATAATTTTGGGGAGGGCTGAATGAATGACTTTGACCTACTCCACATTTTGTGCCCATTCAGAATAATCTTGTGCTCTAGTGCTTGTTTTCTTACTCTTATACTTCAGATAGTAGAGAAAGAATAAACATTTACTAGTCCTATAGACTCCCAAATATTTTTCTTTGCCAAAATCTAATTTGATTTCTAAAGGTCTGTCTTTTTTGACTTTGTCTACACTGAGAAAGCATTGCTAGGAAGAGACTAACATTTTGAGTGACTACTCTGCATAAGAAATACTAGTAGGCACTTGCCCTTATCTCAATTATTCTTATTTAATTCTTACAAAAACTTTATGAAAATAGTATGACTTTTCTATTTCCACACATCAGACAATTATCTTAATTTCTTCCGTGATTTAATTCTTCCCTTCCAAACATCAGAGCTGCTAACTTGCTTGTTCCTCCTTTTGTTTTCAGTTAGCAATTGTGATTTCCTGTATAGGAACACATATATTTGCTTGCAAGTATATTTAGGTAATGTTACCAGGACAACTTAGTCTGCAGGTTTGGCAAATATTGTTTCACATATTAACTCTGTCACTTACTTAGTAAATTGGTACGAATCATTTAACTTCTCTGTGCTAAAGTCTCTTCAAAATGAAAAAAAATATTTATATCATAGTGGTGTTAAAATGATTAAATAAGAGAACCTGTGGTAAGTATTGAGTTACAATATCTGATACAGTATATATCAATATGAACTATTGTTAATATATTTTAAATAAATTTAGGGAAAAGAAATGGAAATATTTACTGCTGCTTTAGATCATTTTTTTCTGAAATATGTCTCTATTTAAAAACCAAAGAAATTTTTTAGGAAAACGGTATTTCTATTACTATTATTTTATTAGTTTTAACTTAAAACAATAGTGAAAATTATAATACTTAAGAAGAAGGAAAGTTAAGAATCAAGGAGTATTCCAGGACCAGAGTTGTGGAATAAAGTAACAGCCAACTCTGGAACTTATGGGGATTTTTAATCAACAAATTATTGAAGTTTTAAATTTTACTGCCTAGATGTCTCATGCATTTAGTATTGCTTAGAAATATCCCAAACCACAAAACTCCCTAGCAAATGGAATAAACAAGTCATTCTCTTTTTTAATGTTTAATGCCTCAGTGCTATTGAATATATATATAAGACAAGTTTCATTTAGTTTTAAATATTTGTCTGAAAAAAACCTCTGTCACAGCTATTCGTTCATTTGTGCATTTTCTACATATATTTTATGTCATCTAACTAAAGAATTATGATTATTTAAATAAATTATTCAGATATAAATTGCTGTTGCATTTGAAGCATAAAAATGTGATTGATCAGAGGTTGCCAGAATGTTATATGGGGTATACAAATTAAATAAACAGAATTTGTAATCGGCAAATCTCATAAAAATTAATTATCTAGATAAACTGAATACATTAAATTCTAAAAATTATATAAAGTCAATGTCATTAAATAATGTGTTATTTTATACATTTGTCAAACTAGCAACATTCTCTAGTCAATATTTTCTAAGTAGAGTGACTTAAAATGTTTTTTGGTACCTTTGTTTTAAAGCTTTAAGATTAATATTTACCAAACTTTCTGAAATATTCACTACATTCTGGCATTTGTGTTGAAATAAGTAGCCAGGAATACACAAATCAGAAAAAAAAGAAAGAAAGAAAAAGAATATATGTAAAGGGAATTGTGTCAGACACAGATGTGAACCATGTAAGTTCCCCTCAAAAAATAGACTTGCTAGCCCTGGCTGGTAGCACAGTGGATAAGGTGCCGGCCTGTGAACCCAAAGGTCACAGGTTCGATTCCCAGCCAGGGCAACATAACTAGGTTGCAAGCCAGGTCTTCAGTCAGGTCTGTGGCTGGAGGCAGGTGAAAAGCAACCATACATTGATGTCTCTCTCCCTCTCTGCCTCTCTCTCTTCCCCTCTTTCTAAAAATAATAAAATCTTTAAAAAAATAAATAAAATAGACTTGCTGTTCAGCTGCAAACTGTGGGTCAGCTGGGAAGGTCCAGCTTCAGTCCTTCAGAGTTCACCTAAGCCCTCAAGGTCATACTATTCTTGGCGCAATCCCCAGACAATATGTGAGCAAGGTAGTAGATTAAAAGTCAAGTGGTGTCCACACATCATGGGGCAAGTTTGCTCTAGAGCTCTGTCATGCCAAAACACACTTGCCAGGTTATATATCCTGGTCTGTCTGTTGCCTCCACCCAATCATAGGCCATCTCCTTTTTCTTCACAGGTAGCACTCCTGTGTCTCCCAGGTAAATCTTTGACATTGCTAACAACTTTTTATTTCCTACCTCTCAGAGAATCTAATCATCTCAGGAACTGAACTCAAATGTTTTGCCAACTACATTGGCACATTTGAAAAGTAAATTAAGAACTTCTTGAAACAGTAGTAGTCTCACCATAGCACATAACCTAAAAACTCCTTGAGTGCAACTTTAAATTTCTCCCCAACAAGTGTGGCACCACACCAGCTTCAGTCATTTGCATTTAGTTTATGGCTTCACTTATTACTAATGACCAGCCATTTGCCATTATTGATATTGCATTAGTTAGTAGCTGAACACAGTAATTCATGAATATATATGTGGGTATATGTATTCACACATATATACATAATGTAAAATATATATTATATATAAAATGCAAAATAAAATAGTTAAAAAATAAAATCACTTATATTCAAATGTCTTTTGTGGGCAAATGTTACATGTCTACAAAGAAACAACACAGACTAAAATTAAAATATTGTATGAAAGCCAATCTCAGATTGTCTGAGAGAAAAAAGGAAATAATTCTGCTCATGTAAAAGAAAATATATAAATAAAATCATATTAAGTGGATTGTTTAAATGCATAAACAACATAAAATTTTAGAACAGCAAAAATATAATAATTTGCAAAACAGCCTTTCTCTAAAGAGAACAAAGTGCTCTGTAGAGTATTAGCTCATTTAACCTTAATTTCTACCCTGCAAGAAAAACAACTGAACTTATTGCTTGAGAAATATGAATTACCAGCTCTCTCTACATGTCATGAAATTAAAAAACCTTAAATCAGACAAAAATTTTATGTTTGCTTAAAAATGAATCTAGCTTATGGATATTGTTGTTATCACAATGTCTAAAATAAATTATTTTAATACAAAAATACCTATAATCTAAATTTAGTCTAGATAAAATTACAAACATTTGCAGGAAGACCATTAATTTTTTGATTAAGGCAATATAGCTTTTTACCAGGCCACAAACAGAAGTAAAAAACACTAGCGACAGATCTTACAATTAGTTAAAGTTTACAAAATAACAATGATTACTCCTTTGTCACTAATCTCTTAGTTTAAGACATTAGTTTTATTCCCCTGAAGTATAGCCATGTCCTTCTACATTGTCTACCAATTTATATTCTTACTTCCATAGTCTCCATCCAGTAGAAAGTAATCCTTTCAAAATGAAAACTAAAATGTGCATTTACTATAGCAACAAGAAAAATAAAGTACCTACAAATAAACTTAACCAAGGAGGTAAAAAACCTGTACTTGGAAAACTATAGAACACTGAAGAAAGAAATTAAGGAAAATACAAAAAATGAAAGCATATATATGTCATGGATGGGAAGAATTAACATAATTAAAATGACCATACTACCCAAAGCAATTTACAGATTCAATGCAATCCCTATTGAAATACCAATGATATATTTCACAGATCTAGAAAAAATACTTCAAAAATTTACTGGAGCCAAAAATAACTACAAATAACCACAGCAATCTTGAGAAAGAACAAAGTAGGAGGAATCACAATATCAGATATCAACTATATTATAAGGCTACAGTAATCAAAACAGTCTGCACTGGCATAAGAATAGACATATAGATCAATGGAAAAGAATAGAGAGCAGAGAAATAAACTCTGTGGTCAACTAATATCCAACAAAAAGGTGAAGAGCATACATAAAATGGAGTGAAAATAGCCTCTTCAACACGTGGTGTTGGGAGAAGTGGGCAGAGACATGCAAATAAACAAAACTAGACCACCAACTTACACCACACACCAGAATAAACTCAAGATGGATAAAGGACTTAACCATAAGCCATGCCACCATAAAAGTTTCGGAAGAAAACATAAGAAGTAAAATTTCAGATATCCCACACAGCAATATCTTCACCAATACTTCTCTAAGGGCAAAGGAAATAAAAGAACAAATAAACAAATGGGACTACATCAAACTGAAAAGTTTCTGTTCCCCTAAAGAAAACATCAGCAAAATTAAAAAGGAGCCAACTGTATGGGAAAACATATTTGCCAATGACACCTCAGACAAAGGTTTAATCTCCAAAATATATAAAGAACTTACATGACTCAACACCAGGAAGACAAACAATCCAATTAAAAAATTGGCAAAGGACCTGAACAGACTCTTCTATGAAGAGGACATACAAAGGGCCCATAGGCATATAAAAGAATACTCAACATCATAAACCATCAGAGAAATGCAAATTAAAATCACAATGAAGTACCACCTCACAACTCTCAGAATAGCCATCATTAGCACATCAACAGCTCTGGCTGGTAGTACAGTGGATAAGGTGCTTGCCTGTGAACCCAAAGGTCACTGGTTCGACTCCCAGCCAGGGCACATAACCAGGTTGCAAGCCAGGTCTCCAACCAGGTCAGTGGCTGGAGGCAGGTGAAAGGCAACCATACATTGATGTCTCTTTCCCTCTCTGCCTCTCTCATTTCTCCTCTCTCTGGAAATAATAAATAAAATCTTTAAAAACAAACAAACAAAAAACAAATCAACAAACACCAAGAGCTTGCAAGGATGTGGAGAAAAGGGATCCCTAGTGTATTGGTGGGAATGTAGACTGGTACAGACTGGTACAGCCACTATGGAAAACAGTACAGAATTTCCTCAAAAAACTAAAAATAAAACTACCTTTTGATCCAGCAATGCCACTGTTAGGATTATACTTGAAGAACCCTGAAACAACAATTCAGAAGAACCTGTGCACCCCTATATTCATAGCAGTGCTATCTATAATAGCCAGGTATTAGAAACAGCCTAAGTGCCCATCAGTGGATGAATGGATCAAAAAAATTTGGTACATTTACCCAGTGGAATACTACATAGCAGAAAGAAAGAAGGAACTCCTACTTTTTGTGACAGCATGGATAGAACTGGAGGTTATCATGCTTAATGAAGTAAGTCAGGCAGTGAAATACCATATAATTTCACCTAATATAGGAAACTAATGCACGAAACAGACAAGCAAAATAGAACCAGAGGCATGGAAACAAGAAACAGACTGACAGCGTCCACAGCAGAGGAAGGGGAGAAAGAGGTAAAAAAAAAAAAAGGGGGGGAAGAGTTTAATTAAGGAACTAATATAAAATTACCCATGGACATGGATAATTACCCATGGACTGTGGGAGAGGGGATGGGAAGGGTGGGGCAGGGGAGAGCAATGGGAAGAATGGGACAAATGTACACAACAACAAATTAATTTTTAAAATTTAAATAAAATAAAATGTGCATACTATCCAGAGCAATCTACAGATTGGACACAATTCCTATCAAAATACTAAAGACATTTTTCACAAAACTAGGGCAACTAATCTTAAATTTTATATGGACCACAAAAGACCTCAAATAGCCTAAACAGGCTTGAGGGAAAAAAACAACAAATATCTTGTTACTGATATCAAACTACTATACTACACAGCCATAGTAATCAAAATAGCAGGTACTGACAGAAATACAGACACTCAGGTCAATGGAACAGAAGAGAGAGCCTGGGACCCATGCCCATATAGATAATTAATCTGTGAGCCAGGGCTGTACAATGAGGTAAAAATAGACTCTTCAATAAATAGATAGATATATTCCCCCTAAAATGAAAAAAGACCACTTTTTTAAACCCTATATAAGAATAAACTCAAAATAGATTAAGAACTTAAATGTAAGACCCAAACCCATAAAACTTCTTGAAAAAAAAAAGGAGTACACTCTCCAACAGTAATATTTTAGTAATATTTAGTAATATTAAATTAGCTTTTAGTAATATTTTTTTTATATCTTTCCTCAGGCAAGGGAAACAAAAGAAAAAAATAAATAAATGGTACTACAGAAAAATAAAAGATTTTTCACAGCAAAGGAAACCACCAACAAAACAAAAAGACAACCTACTAAAAGAAAGAATGTGTATGCCAATGATATATGTGATAAGGGGTCAAGTTCAAAAATCTATAAAGAATTGATTTGTTGGAGTAAATTTATGTCTTAAAAACTTTAAGAATATTTATATATGTTTCTTAAATTTCAGGTGTATTTTTATTTTTTAAATATGTTATTTCTTATTTGTTTGCACTAATTATTTTTCACTAAGCTAAAGTTTTTTCCTGCCCATGTTTTGCTTGTTAACATGCTAACAAAGGCCTTTCCCTTACTTCTGTGTCTTAGTTAGAGGATTAGTGTGCTCCTTAGTTTGCCTGAGAAAACACACTGATGGCTAAATGCTTCTGGAAAACACCAAAGAAATAAGTTAACTAACTTTTCAAAAATTAGAAACTTTGTTAATGATACAATAAACATTAAAATAATTTATCTTGAATAAAACCTGTGCTTTGACAGTTTTTCTAAATAGTATAATAGTGTATGTAAAGTTTTTCTCACTAGATTTTTTTTTTCCTTAAAGAGTTTATTCACCAATTTCAGAGAGAAGGGAAGGGTGAGAGGCAGAGAGGGAGAAAGACATCAATGTATGGTTGCCTTTCACCTGCCTCCAGCTATGGACCTGGCTGAAGACTTGGCTTGCAACCTGGTTAGGGTGCCCTGGCTGGGAATCGAGTCATTGACTTTTGGGTTCGCAGGCTGGTGCCTTATCCACTGTGCCACCAGCCAGGGCCTCTCACTAGATTTTCAAATCTTCATGTGTAAACTCTTAAATGATTATACATACTTATATTTGACAATTATTATTATCTACCTTTTAATGCCAATTCCATTATTATTCAGAAATACTTATCTCAGTGCTTTCCAACATTAAAGTTAAATTAGTTTCCATCAAATTTTAGCAACTATACTGAGCAAAGTATTTTATTTTTAAATAATAATACAAAAATAGAAAGTATCTATTCATATGACCTAGGCTATTCAAAGTCCCTTCAGTGTTTTGATAAGGAAACATTATATAATTTCTAACTTGGTTCCACTAAAATAAAACCCTCTTAAGTGATAGACTGATATCTCATAGGATCCAAAGGGCTGTGCTAATCATCTTTTCACTGATAAAAGGTCTTACCCCCTGGTCATACAAGTGGTAAATGTCCCAAACTAGGTCTACCATAATGCATTCTACCCTGACTCAGTTGCTAGTCCAAGTAAGCCTATGAAGGGACACCCAGCACGGTCCCTTTGCACCGTGCTGAGTGGTGCAAGTATTGGAAGTATTGCATTTTTGATTTGTGCCAATGGCTACCTTCAGTCATTAATAGATAAAATAGGAATTTTTCAGGTTCATACCCAAAACTTGTCAGCTACAGTTTGAATCATATTTGTTAGGCAACCTTCCAAGAGCTTGTCTAAATAAACAAACACACAGGTGTCTCTTTTCTTAAGAGAAAATGTCAAAGATTAGTCCCCTAATTTTGATAAACTAAAAACAAAAGACACAAAAAGTCAAAACTTCTTTGGCCAAGACTTTTGGTCAAGATGGAAGTATGGGTAAATACCTTCACCCTCAACCACAGAAAGAATAACAACTAGACCTCAAAACAAATAACATCCAGAACTATAAACAAATCAAGCTATATGGAAGTCCAACAACCAAGAATCTAAAGAAATCACATTCATTGAGATGGATATGAGGGGTGGAGATGTGGAGATGGACACAGAGGCATGGAGAGGTGGCAGTGGCAGAACGGGGATCCTGAATTCACGAGTGGTGGATAAAAATCAGAAAGGATACCTTGGGAGTGAATAATTTCCATCCCAGGCCAGACCACATAGCCCAGAGTTCCAGTGTCAGGAAGATAAATCCCCATAACTTCTAGCTGTAAAAACCAGTGGGGATTGGGGTGGCAAAACAAACTGTCAGATTTTCAGGAGATCCCACTTAAAGGGACTGCACAGGCTTAGAATGTATGCAGACCCAGCCCCTCTGGAATTCAGCACCAGGGCAACAGCTGAAAGGGCACCAGTTGCATACGGGGAATAAGTGGAGTAACTGGAAATAGGGGACGTACTGAGCAAATCTTCAGAAGTCAGGCAGTGGCATTGTCCCCTCTCTGACCCCTTCCCCCACTCAGAGTCACAAAGTGGTGGAGTGGATTGCCCCTGTGCTTGTTTCTGTGTATTAAGGAAACTGCTCTGATTCCTTGTCTTATTAGTAGTGTGGCCTATTTAGAGAAGACATCTATAAATTATGTGTAGTGGAGCCTTAGGTAATCACCAGAGTGGGGCAATCATACATTGATATCTCTCTCCCTCTCTGCTTCTCTCCTTTCCCCTCTCTCTGAAAATAATGAATAAAATCTTTAAATTTAAAATAAATATGAATGCCTCCAGAGGACTGTCATGCATATAAATGCCATCTATTATGAATAAGCTTATATTAAGGGAAAAGGTAGTTTGAGATTCACCTGACTTAAATTGTCACCTTTATTTACTCAGTAAATCTTCACTGGGTTCTTGATGTGTGAAAGTCACAAAAAATATGTTAACTGTATTTCTAATTTCTTC
Source organism: Noctilio leporinus (assembly GCA_004026585.1). NCBI lineage: Eukaryota > Metazoa > Chordata > Mammalia > Chiroptera > Noctilionidae > Noctilio > Noctilio leporinus. The sequence goes on along the minus strand of PVIW01008741.1, from coordinate 32,987 downwards.
TAATTAGTAGATGAAATATTAATCCTCAATAATACAATTTAAAACAATATTAGAGCAGGAATTATTTTTGATTTTACTTTCTAGTACTTAGACCTGCCTTAGTACTAAACAAATATTTTAAAAGACTGCCAGATATCTTATTTCTAAAGGTGCATCTCCATGGACTTGCATTAAGGAAGAAAAATTGATCTGACCAAAAACAACACGTATAATGACATTTTTAAAAGGATCACATGACATAGGGTTATAACATCAATTTGGAGGCTGTTAGACTAAACGAGGCTTATTTTAGCTTAATTTATTTAGGCTTCTTAAGCTAGTCTGTTGTAAAATTCAATCTGATTAATGTTAAGCATACAGACACCCAAAAGCAAAGAGAACTGACTATGGATTTTTAAAGCACAGTGACTCATAAATTATATCTCTAATTTCAAACTCCATATTATTTTTCTTTTAGTTACTCTCTATGGATATATGTATAAGTATATTATATATATTTATTTGAAATGTTTATGTATTTTTAGCCATAAATTCCCATCTTCTTTGTATATTAATACATTTAAAAAGCAATTTTGAAAAGAATTTTTAGGAAAAAATCACTTTAAAATAATAAATTAGTTTGATTATGCAATAGGTAAGATCTTTTTTTTTTTAAAGATTTTATTTCATTATTTATAGAAAGAGGGGAAGGGAGAGAGGCAGAGAGAGAGAGAGACATCAATGTATGGTTACCTTTCACCTGACTCCAGCCACAGACTGACTGGAGACCTGGTTTGCAACCTTGTTATGTGCCCTGGCTGGGGAATCGAACCTGCGATCTTTGGGTTTGCAGGCCGGCGCCTTATCCACTGTGCTACCAGCCAGGGCTGTAAGATCTTTTAAAAAACAAAACCTCTGGTTTTTCATGGTAAAACTTCTCCTCTGGGAAAATAGAACAATCTCAAATAACTTTCTTTAAGTAAGTCTTTAATATTTTAATGAAAATCTATCATGGTTTATAAAGAAGCCTTCGCAACCACCCACATTGAATACAAATATTCTTAAGTAATGGGGAAACAAAATATGAATACTTCTATGCATATAAAACTAGTCGGTAGTTAAAAACAAAAAAGAGATGCCCCAGCCAGGGCACATAACCAGGTTGCAAGCCAGGTCTATAGCTGGAGGCAGGTGAAAGGCAACCATACACTGATGTCTCTCTCCCTCTCTGCCTCTCTCCCTTCCTCTCTCTCTAAAACTAATAAATAAAATCTTTAAAAAAAAGAGAGAGAGATGTTTTCTGCAGAATGAGATAAAATGTTTGTTTTTCTAGGGGTTGTAATTTACTATAAGAAAGAAAAAATGCCAGACAGCTATAATTTGTATGGAAAAAAAAATTTAAGTTATATATAGGTACTTTAAATGGGAATAATTTAAGGTCACAAATATTGCTTTTAAGTAAAAAATTTAGTTGTCAAAATTAGTACTTTAATGAATAAAATAAAAAGCACTTTAGATACTATAAAATTAATTACATATTTTAAGACAAGATAATTTCCTTACCTAGAACAAAAAATTTTTTTGTTAAACAAAATTTTGTATTAAAAAAATGATTTAGGAACTGAAGTTTTCTGGATATTAAGTATAAGTTAAACCTCTGGAAAGTGAGTGACATATAGAGAGGTGCTTTAAATAGGAAAATAAAATTAAATTGCCATTAAACATCTGTGAACCATAAAATGTAAAAAAATAAATGTGTTCTGTATTCTAAACACAAGCATTATAGACCTCAAATTATATAACAAAATACAATATTCTTTATGAATACAAAAATTTTAAACAAATATTCTGATATTCAAGAACTTATATATCATATATATATATATATATATATATATATAATATTTGATCATAGAATAGTTAGAAAATCATTCCAAAATACCAGGCAAAATGACTAGTGTCACTATTTGTTATTAATTTTACCATTCCGATAAGAGAAAAAAAAAAAAAAAAAAGCTGTACTTTTGCAAGTTTTTTCTGTCCTGATAGAGCCTGTTTTCTCTGGAGAAATATCCCAGGTGATTAAAAATAGGGGTGAGAGGAATATCTCATTAAACACACAAAAGCCTCCTTAGAAAGCTAGCCTCCTCACTAGTGCCTGCACAACCTCGTTACTGATACTTTGTTTTGTCTCCAGTTTTCCTGGCCCAAAACAAATTAACGTTTGTCAAAGTGAACTGCTACCTTTGGGAAAAGAGGCCATCTTTAAAATCTCAGGTTACTAACGAAAGCCCTCCCTCCCAGATATTGCAGACCTGCCTCAACACATCCCAAAGCAAGATTCACTCACTAAAGTTTCAGTTTTGAGGGTTGGACCATGCTTGTCTCTAACATGACAGCCACCCATAGAAATGCTAATCACCACAGCCTGATTTTTCCCATATTGTCTTTTGCCTCAAAAAGAGCTTGGCCCCACCATAATAGGAATTATTAAAGACCCCAAAATGGGAGGGAGAGAAGGATTTTACCTTGGGTGTGAAGAAAAAGAACAATCTAAAATATGTCCATGATCATCAAAGGAATTGGACAGAGAGACCACGTTTAGTCCCACTGCCAACATAGTCATAGGCTGCCTACTTCACAGCCAGAGTAGCTACCTAGACCCATAATCAATCAGAGGGGAGGGAAAACAGAGGAGAAGTATCACACAGGACAAAAAGACAATAGCTCTCTTATTGCACAGCTGTACGAACCAAAACAGAGGGAGAAAGATAAGCATGTCCTGTGCCCTCTTTACCATGCAGCAGCAGGATGTGTGAATAGGGAGGGTATGGTGTCTCAACTTTTGAATAAAGGACTATCTTAGGTTTTGAAGATAAATCAAAATTACACTGCCTTTTAGATCAACTTAATATACTGTAATAAAAGCTTTGATTTCCCTTCACAGTAAGTCATGACAGACTGTGACAGGGCAAGAAGCTCGGAAAATTCCTGAGCTAGTGCAATGGGGAAACTGAGACAAGAAAATGAAACGTGGCCAAACAGTTTGAGCAATTTACAGCCCGCTGGTGAATCTCAAGACCTTATCTCCTCTCGCCAAGGGCACTTGAGAGCAAATGGTTTATACCTGTCCTCCCCAACCAGAATACATAGCTTAAATCTGCCTGGCTTGGAAAATAAAATCAGAGATTCCATTATTGTCATTTGTGCCAGCTAACCCAAGGATAGATGAAATCAAAGGAATAAATAACAAAAACCCCACTAAAAGCCAGAAAGACTCAAGATAAAAGTAAAACAATAAAGCACACCTAAGAATATTCTCAAAACCCCTATATGCTCATCTTGATGCATCAGGATATTAAAAATGCAGCTGGGAAGCTGATGAATATTTTGTTGAAACCCTCCCCTAAGATTCTCACCCACATAAAAATAACAAAAGCCCTCAGGATAAAGAGTCAGTGTGGGCTTGCTCTGGAGCACATCTATGTCCCTTGAGGGACATAAAGCTTTTGTTCCTCTTAAACTCTCAGGGTCCCAAGGACACTTGCAGCCAGGGGGCAGCTGGTAGCATGGGTCCACCCCCTGGTCCTGTCTCCTGGGCTCCCTTTTCTCTGACTTCCCGGTCAGCTGACAGCAGCCCCACCTTGGCGCACTCCTTTCCTATAACTTTCTAGGGAGCCAAAGCAGAGCACTAGCTAGCCTCTCTCAGGAGACTTCTTTACCCCTAATCCTCCTTTTGTTTCACTGTCCTCAGCTTTAATAAACATAACTCTCAAAATCGCCTGCACTGGTGGTATGAAATCTTTCCTACACGAAGTCAAGAGCCCACACACTACAGGCCGGCCTGAGGCAGCCCAATTCCTGTTCCGTAACAAGACCACTTTGATTCATAACCACTTTACCACTGAGCTATGCCCTGTGCCCCACTTACTCCCAGGGGTGCCTGTGGGGTCTCAGGAAGGGTCTAGTAACAGCAGAGAGTACCAGCTGATAAAAACTCTTCCTACCTGCTGAGATAAACTAGAAGAGCAGAGGCATGGACATTTAAATGAATAAAAATGCTGTAGCTGAGAACAGCAAAGAAACCATCGTTGGAAGAAAAGGACTAGATAAAAACACTGAGGAAGATGAGGTCATGTCACAATCAGCAGTGAGCAATTTGAAGTTCAAATCAAGGGACACTGCCAAGTTAATAACTCTTACAGACTCTGGACATTTACACGACAGCTTCAGAGACTTCCAGGAAAACGGGTTTCTTTTCCTCCCAGAGTTTGAATGAAAGTCCCTACTTCAGAGAGCGGAGAATTTAGGGTGTGTCCTAAGATTAGACACAAGTCAGGGGTCAAAATCATCAGGTGCTACAGGAAATAGTGACTATCAATTAAAAGAGGCAGAAGTGTGCCAAGGCAGGCTGCTTTCAGCTCATGGGGGAGTCAGAGAAAAGGGGTCCCAGGAGACAGGACCAGAGGGTGAACGCGAGCTGAGCTCGCTTGCTACCAGCTGCCCCCTGGCTGCCAGTGTCCTTGGGACCCTGAGAGTTTAGGAGGAAATGAAAGGTTCATGTCCCAGAAGGGACACGGTGCGCTCCAGATGGGGCCGGCACTGAGAGTTCTGAGAGCTTTTCATCTTTCTGTGTGGGTGAGGATCTTAGAGGAGGGTTTCACAGAATATTCACCAGCTTCCCACATGCATTTTTAATATCCTGATGTGTCAAGATGAGCATATAGGGGGTTGAGAATATTCTTTGGTTTGTTTTACTGTTTTATCTTGAGTCAAGTATTTTTAGTACATAATAGAGTAATTAATAACATTTATTGAACACTTCCTATGACTTTTTTTTTCTAACTTCTTCTTGTGTATTATTGTAACAGGCCTGATCCAATTTATCTGTCTAGCTTTGGGTATGCTCAGTGTAAGAACCTCCCCCAGCACTATCCTGGTCTATAAAGGATATACTGACTGCCTATGGTAACATTACCTCATTAAGTATTTCTCATATAGTGGGAAGTAGATATTATTGCAATTTTATGGATGGATAAAGACACTGAAGTATAGGAAAATGAATTAATGTGTCCATGTTACAGAGATGCTAAGTAGCAAAGATGTGATTAAAACCTGTCTAACTCTAAAGCCCATGTTTGTGATCATGAATCTACCTTTCATTTCCCAGTATCAATAATAACAGGAATACCTTTTTTTTTTTTTGCTTTTCACCTTATCGCACTTCACAGATATTGCTCCTTTTTACAAACTGAAAGCTAATATCAACCCTGCACTGAGCAAGTTGGCACCATCTTTCAGACAAGATCAAAGCAGTTACCATTTTTACAAATAAAAATTATTTTTCAATTAAAATATGCACTTTGTTGGGTATTTTTTAGCATAAGGCTATTCCATACTTAATAGACTACAGTATAGTACAAGCATAATTTTTCTATGTACTAAGAAACCAAACAAAATCTACCTTCGTTGTGATAGCTTCCTTATTACAGTGGTCTAGAACTAAATCCTCCATACCTCCAAAGGGACTATAATTAAATGTAGGTCCTGCTGCCCAGCACTATGAAAGCCAATACTCGAGAGGAAAGTGCTGATGTAAAGAAAAGTGGTTTATTGAGATGCTGGCCATCTGGAAGATAGACAACTTATGTCTCAAAGCCCATCTCTCTGGGAAGATTAGGGCAGAGATTTTTACAAGGACAGAGAGGAGAACAGAACAAAGAGATCTAGGAAAGGTTTGAAAGTGCTCTATGTGCAGATGAGCAGTCCATTTCAATGAGGCAAATGATGATCTAGTGTATATTATCCTGGTCTAGCTATCCTCTGGCATCATGTCATGTGTCCATGGGTGAAGGTCAGCAAATCTCCCAAAGCTGGGATGCTTGAAGGTCAGCATCTATCTTTTGAAGCTAGTTCCTAGGATTCTTATACAAATATGTCATTTATCTACCAGCTACATATTAGAGTCAGCACTTACAGAAACAATGTCAAAAGAATGGTGGAATGGGTTACCATTTCCTGCTGTCAATTTTTCCACTGTTACAATAGACCTGTATATTAATCAAATTTATGTCACCATAACCTATTCATGCATCATGTTTTATTGGTAATATTCTCATCTAGGTTTTCTCATTTTTTCTCACAATAAATCTCTAAAATATAACAAACAAAATATCCCTTTGCAGAATAGGATTTCAGGAGCCCCTGTAAGATGGTCCCCTGTGATAAGTGGATTACTTTGAGCTAAAGGCAATTGAGACCCTGTAAACTCACAAGAAAATTTTACCTGTCCCTTAAAGAATTTAAATTAGGGGCCTTGCTCATAATGAGTTATCACCAGAAATAAATTTTTATGACCTATCTATCGGGCAGGGCACCCTTCTAATTACTGAACATCTGTTCTTCCTATCATCCTTTAAATGACTTACCTTTTTTCTGAAGCTTTACCTCATACTTAGCTCAGAATGTCATATGTACCTTACTTTGCCTTTCTGTCTCTGAATCTTTCATATATGAGGGGTCTCTGACTCTCTCATGTATACAGGGTTCCCATACCTATTTATGTAATTAAATTTAGTTATTTTTTTCTTGTTAATCTGTCTCATGGAGATTTACTTATTAGGCCAGGTTAAAGAACCTAAGATTGTACAGGAAAGTTTCTTCTTCCTCCACAACACAACAACAACAAAAAAGAAAACAAACAAATAAACAAAAAAATCAGAGTATTGGAAATTGATGAAATGGTGCCAAGTTTAGTTAGCAAGGAGCAGAGACAAGACATAAACTTCTGACTCTGAATCTCATTTGAGAATTAGAAGCCTGTCAATGTGAATCATAAACAATAATACAACATGGTCTACCGGAATGATTTAGATGAGAAGAAGTTGAACAAGGATAATAAAATCAGCAAGCTTTCTAATAGAGTGAGAAATTGAGGAAAACATCTCCTCAGGGAAAAAATTAAAAGCTCAAGGCTGGTACAAAGTGAATACACCAAGAATGTAGAGCAAAGTTATCATCTAAGCTTACGATCATACAAGTGCAAAGTGAGTTAGCTTGCATCTTCCAGGATATAAGAGAGGTATGCTCAAGTCAATCAAAGTTTGATGGGAAAATAAACCAAACAGAAAAAAAATGTAAATCCAATCATACTATTTTCTGGTTTTATACCTGTCAAGATTTTCCTAACCTGTATGATATGGATCATAAGCTTTAGGACAACTTACAAACCTTCCAATATATAAGCCATGACTTTATATTCAGCCACATTTCTAGTCATTTCTAATAACCAACTAAGCTTATTTCACCTTTTCAAAGGGGCCATGATTTCTTGTCTCTAAGTCTTTACAACATATTGCATGTCTTAAATTCAAAGACAAAATCAGAGAATCTGACTTGGTCTAGCAGTCACCAATCAGTACTATACAATAGCTCTACTCAAAGAAAATAAGTAAGCAGTTAGTGGTCATTCATTCAGGTGCTATTTTCTCCACTGTGCCACCAGGTGTGGTTACAAAATGACTTGCAGTCACTTCCTTCAGCAAGAGTTTGTGAGAGTGGAATGCCTAAAAGCTGAAATTTACAGCAGAAAAGCCAGGCAAAATGCATAGAAGACAAGCAAAATTGTCATTAGTAACAGCTCAGAGATAGTCACACATCATCACATAGTACCTTAAGGCTCACTATGAATTGTTATTCACAGTTAGTATAAGTTAGTAGGTATGAAGAGGCTAAACAGTGAACTTGGATTAGTGCCTTAAACAAGCAACAGCAATTAGCAAAACATTAGGATTATATTTACCCTTTTATCTTCAACTCTATTTGTTTGAACTGACATCCTGGTATTACAAGTCCACACTGCAAGGCAGTAAAGGGAAATATGCTCACATTTCTCAAGTATGAATTGCAGGATTTTGCCAAACTGAGCTCTAGTTTTGACTTATAATTCTAATAACATGGTTGTTAAGGAAATGTTCGTTTGTTTTTTTTCTTTTTGCAACAGGTATAGGAACCTCATTAGTGAATTTGCTAATGAGTCATGCTTTAATAAACACACTGAAGTTGGAGGACAGACTAATCAGTTTTGCTAAAGGAGATGGTTGGTTACCTTACATTTCAAACACCCTTGGGCTAATAGTGAGCTATATTAGTTCTAGTGAAAAATCTTTGAAAAATAAATTTTAATGCAACTGCAACATTTTAAAAATTCACATCACTATTCATATTAAAACCTGACTACTGGATGGATAACAGTTATAACAGTTATTACCATTGTCCCTTTCAAAATAATCATTAAATATCGTACACTGAATGTTACATTTGCATATAGTACCATTATAATAGTCCTAAAGGCACTGACAACAATCATGAAACAAGTTTGCTTCATGGCTTGGGAAATTCCAAATAGACCATATACTTTGGAGTTTGTTGTTAATAAATCTGACCTGTCAATCAATTAATTAGTTTTATACATGGTTTGATTTTTTCACAGGAGTAAATCAAATGATACATTTCAATAGATTTCACTACTTATTATACTATTACTTTTTCTTTCTTATTTCATTAGTGTATTAGCCAAGGTATCATTAAGAAAACTTAAATATTCCAAGAAGCAGACTTGTAAAGGAGTTCCACTTACAGAGGTGTGGGCAGGGGTAAGGAAATCAATAAGGAATGGTGAGACACCCAAAGCAGCAGTTTAAAACCATTACCACTTCTAGGACTGAAAAGACAAGAAGCACATTTTCAGAGCCCACTGTGAACTGGAACTTTGGAGGAGTGGCTGGCTGGCATACAGCTACTGCTGGAGACCCTGTATAAAAGAAAGTGAGGAGCAGAGAAAAGATTCCTTGATCTTTTAGGCTATTTTGTTACAATCTGCCAGTGGCCCCCATTGGCTTAACCCAAACAGAAGAAAGTCAGCCTCAGAAATTTGACGATTCAGTACACAAGGTTCAGTCTCCTAAGGCACAGCATGGTAGAGAAGGACAGAGAGTGATTGGGAGGATGCAAACACAAAACTTAGTACAATGAGTAATATAAAGGAATATAAATAACACTACATGAACATGCTTTTCTAAGACTGCTTATTATAAAATTTTTATTTTGTATTATAGAATAATTCAAGTGTAGGAAAAGTATAGAGGATACTCTACCAAATGCCACTGTACAACAAACCAGGATTTTCTAATCTTAAACATTACCTATGTTTGCTTCATGGCTTTAAATATTTGATATATAACTATATACTTAAATACATGATGTATCATATATAGATAAATCTCTATAGAATTTGAATCTATCCTTTCTTTTATTCTTATATAGTTCATTCTATTTATAATTAATAGTTTCAAAGTATGTTTAGAATTTTATTTTTATATAATACAAAATATATGCATATAATTATGTTAATTGTATAAAACTATATATGTATAGTGTAATAATGTATATTATGTCTTAGTCTTCAAGTAAATTGTATTAGATTATACATACATTTACAGATTCACTTTTCTCCTAACTTTATAACTTAAAACTTACATTTTATCTTTATTATATTCCTTTGTATTTGATATAAAATGTTCTTATGATTCTCATATATAGAGGGGCATCTAAGAGCTCTCAACTTTTAATAATTAAAAACAATGCAATAATTGACATAACTATGATTCTTTCTTATTTCTTTAAGGTCTGCTCAGCATGGTCAAGTAGATACCATTTCAACTGACAAAAAGACATTTCTAGGCCTTCTTGACTTATGACAGAATGACCGGTCATATTATCACTTAGTTTCCCGTAATCCAACATTCAACATGAGAACTATTTCTTAAGTGTTTTTATTTTCTAAAAAGCACAAGACTTTGAAACAAAATCCAGTTGCTCACTTTTGGTTACTGATAACGGCTGACTACAAATGAGAAGAATAACTGGAGGGAATATAATGTATATTTATGAGAAAACATTTAAAAATGGTCAAAGTAGTAAAAATTACAAAAAGATTTAGAAGAAAATTAGGAAAGGGAGGCTTGTGTCTATGGTTGTCCTTAACCGCAGACTTCAGCAGAAAACTGAGAGGCCAGGTAATTGAATAGTGTTTTCCACAGACATATGGGGAAGACAAAGATTGGAGTTGAATTCACAAATAGAAAAGCCCTGGAGAATACCCTGAGAGTTTCATGAGGTCTGACATCTCGATTAAAATAGCCTCAATTTCTGTTAAATTAAATAAATCCAAGATGGCCAGTGATTTTAGCCAGGCCACCAGCTGATAGCAAACACAAATCTTCTCTGGAGGAAGAGAGTAGTACCTAGCAATTCAATTTATAGATTTTTACATGCAATGCCTGGTACTCAATCAAAAATAACCATGCATGTTAGTAGGTAAAAGATTTGAAGCGATCAGAGACCACAAACCCTGAATAATTAAACAATAAGAGTCAGATGATGTCATTCTTTATTTATTCATTAAACTTTTTATAGTATTTAATATGTACTAGCTCATATTCTGATTATAAAAACAACCCTAAAATCATTTAAATCATCACAAGAATGCTAGGAAGCAGATGTTATTACTCTTCTTATTTTACAGATGGGAGCTGTGGTTAGACATCACAATGCCTCCCCCCTGCTCCCTCCCCCACCCAAAGAGGTTCACATTTTAACAACTGAAATCTGTCAATATTTGTCTTATATGGCAAAAGGTCTTTACAATTCTAATTAAGCATCTTGAGATGGAAATATTATCCTGGCTTATGCAGACGTGCTAAATGTGATAAACCACAAATGTTCTTCTTTTTTAAAAAAGAACTTTTAATTATTTTCAGAGAGAAGGTCAGGGAGGGAGGAAGAGAGGGAGAGAAGCATCAATGTATGGTTGCCTTCCACCTGCTTCCAGCTCCCCAACCTGGCTGGAGACCTGGCCTGCAACCTGGTTATGTGCCCTGGTTGGGGAATCGAACCAGTGACCTTTGGATTTCCAGGATGGTGGTGCCAACACAAATGTTCTTATAAAAGGGAGGAGGAGGTTTAGAATCAGAAAAGATGATAAACAAAGCAGATGAAAAAGTGATAAGAAGGGGTGTTGCTCAGGGAATGCAAATGGCTTCTTAAAGCTGGAAAAAATTAAGGAAATGGATTATATACCCCAGAGGCTCCAGAAAAACAACTGCCAATATATTGATTTTACGATTTCTGACTTCCAGAGCTATATAATAATAATTTCTGCTTTTCCATGCAACTAAATTGGTGATTTATCTCAACTCCTCTCCCTCCCACTCCTTCTTTCCCTCCTCTCTTTTCCTTTCTTCCCGTTCTCTCTCCCTCCCTCTCCCTCTCCCTCTCCCCCTCCCCCTCCCCCTTCCTCTCTTCCTCCTCTTTCTCTTCCTCTCTCTCCCCCTCTTTCTCATTCCCTTTCCATTTCTCAGTTTACATAGAAGAACCCAAATAGAAACTCTAGCCTCCCACCAAAAGACTACAGTGAGCTTGGAAGAGAAACTTCTTGCTCAGTCAATTCTTCTGAGCCTGCCATCCCATAGTTTGACCACAAGCATGTAAGAGACCCTGAACCAGACAACCCAACTAATACCTGTTGTTTTAAGTGCTTATATTATGGGATAATTTGTTATGTAGTAATAAGTAATGAATGCATTCTTCTATTGGAATAATAATTTTAGATGTGCTCTGTATTTGCTCAATGTATCCTGCATGTCACTTTTCACTTTTTTTCTATTCTTCTGTTTTGTTACTTTTTTCAGGTTAATTTTTCTCTTTCTTCTTCAATTGTGTCTACTTTACATGATCTTTCTTTTTATTTCAACAAACATGTATTTCAAAGTTCATTTAATATTTGATTCATTTTTAATTAGCTTTGTCTTTTAAAAATAATATCACCTAATTTTTTAGATTTTAAATTATATATATATGTAGAATTTCATTAACATTTAATATCCTGTATCTGATTTTAAATTGTATGTCCTAAGTAGTCACTATATCTAGTATTTATCACTGTTGTCTCTCAAACATGGTTTTTTTGTTTTGTTTTGTTTTGGTTATTTGGGGATATTTGATGTTTCTCTTTTATTTTTAGCCAACGTCACAAGAATCCCAATGTCCTGGGTTGAGGGTTGTGTAAACTCTAGAAAAGATTTGCAGTTGCTTGTGATGAGAGTCAAGGTTAGTGCCCATTTAGGGCTACTTCAGCCTCTTTTTGAAAATCACAGCCTTATTGTAAAACCCTCAGACTTAATTCTGCCTCTTGTCAGGCAGGCCTGTGGTGATGCTGATGTTTCTGTTGTCCCTGAGACCCCAACCACCCACTTTATGCTTAGGTGGGGTCCCTTGGAGTTCCCCTTCTTTCTGGGAGTTCACAAATGCATGAAAAGGAATGACTAACTGAAGATCCAGTTGTCTCATAGTAGGAGGTGCTTCACAATATATAACCCACCAAGTTGCTGAAAGCAGACATTTTTGTGTTCTTAATTAATTCATATTATTCTATCAAATGATTTTACATATTTGATTTATATAACAACACCCCATAGCTGGATACTCGAGGTGTTTCTTTTCTTTTTCACTTTTGTAACACTGAGGTATACATACATTTTTGTCTAAAACTTAAAATATATCTCTGATTATTTACTTGGGATAAAGGTCCCAATTACTGGATCAAAATTTTCATAATATTTAAAGATTTGAAACTATATTGTCAGATTGTATTTCAGAAAGTGTCTACAATTTGTATCCTCACCAGCAGTGTATAAACATGCATATATTTTTGTACGATTAATTTATTCAGATTATTTTCCTTGGTATGTGAACTCTAGTGCATAGGATTAATTAATTGCATTGGTGAATACAGCAGAATGAAGTCAGGAGACATTCCTGTACTGCATAAATAAAACTCTTCAAGGATGCCTTTTGTTTGATCAGCCTGAGAGGATCTTGAACTTGACACAGGTGTTTAAAGGAATATAAGATCATGAGGTCAGGATAGTAACTGCAACAAATGAAGTATACCAGTTTTGGAGATTGCTGAGAGCTGATTCATTGTCTAGAATAAGAAATCTTCATAGGTTAAACATCCCCTAGATCACATACACTTTTTAAGAAGTAATTTTCCTAAGAAAAATAATCAATACAGGAGTTTTATTTTTACTCCTAAGGTAAAAGGGACAAAAAATGGTTGTATTAAGAAAACCACTTTTACATTACTGCTGGCAAGGCCAAAACCAGCAAAACAAACATGCTAGGTTTCAGCTGGCTAAGTGATTAACTTGGCAGAAGTCGAAGCTGCTGACACACTAATAAGAAAAGATTTATTTCCAAAAGATTTGTTGTTGCATCTGCAGATTATGTAACTGTGTGCAATATTTTTTTTTCAAAAAAATATGTGCTAACGCTTAAATATCACTAGAAGATAGGAAACTCTTAAAGGGACTGAGGGTAATGCAAGGAAAATACATAAGGCAATATTTTTATCTTCACTGCTTTTCTGTAAGCTAGCTATTAAAATGAGATGGTATTCACTTCAAATTTTTTATAAGTGTATGCTCTTCATTTCAAATATTTTTTGACCCGTGTATGTGTATAAAATGTGGCCTCAACAAATACTCAGTATTCCAAAGCATATTTCTGATTCCGCTAACTTATTCATGGGATGAGAGTCTTTCATTATTTTTAGGCTCTGACAATTTTTGAATTTCAAAGTACTATAATATCATGAAACAAGTCATAAAGTCATGGATACCAGCCTAGAATTTAGATATTTTCTTCGGCATCTTCATGATTTTAAAAGTGTGTCCTATGGTCAACTGCCTCTGGAATTAACATTCAATAGATTAAAAATGTTGATTCATACTTGTGAGCATGTCCCATATTCCTGCTTTGAAGAAGTATTTTGTGTCCTAGAGACTTAATTCCCTGAATGGCTATCACCCAATAAAGCTGTTCCTTCTCAGTTGTTATCTGAATACTGGCCTAGACTCACTGTAATCTTTTCCTTTGTAGCATTTATAGTACTTTCAAAATTCTTTATTATTTTAACATCAATAAACTGAAAATGTTAATTGAAGAATCTTAAACAATAAACATAATTTTTATACCATGAAAATATAGTTTTAGACCTACTGTACTGACAAATAAAGCACTTGTTTACAATGTTCCTACTGCTTACTTACGTTAAAATATGGAAAGCTTATTGATTTCCTTTAAGGAATATCCTTTGTTAAAACTGAAGTTTTCAATTAAATCAGAGTGTGCTGAAGTTTTTTTGTTTTTGTTTTTGTTTTTTTTAAGATTTTATTTATTACTTTCAGAGAAAGAGGAAGAGAGGCAGAGAGGGAGAGAGAGATCAATGTATGGTTGCCTTTCACCTGCCTCCAGCTATGGACCTGGCTGGAGACTTGGCTTGCAACCTGGTTATGTGCCCTGGCTGGGAATCAAACCAGTGACCTTTGAATTCACAGGCTGGTGCCTATCCACTGAGCTACCAGGCAGGGCTGGAGTAAGTTTTAAAATGAAAGCCAGAGCTCTGACCTGCATGGCTCAGTGAGTTGGATGTCATCCCACAAACCAAAAATCTCGGGTTTGATTCCTGGTAAGGGGACATGCCTGGGTTGTGTCCAGGTTCCTGCTCTGATCAATATTTCCCTCTCATATCAATGTTTCTCTCCCTCATTTACTCCCTCCATTCCCTTCTCTCTAAAAGTAAATAAATAAAATCTTAAAATGAAAGCTAGAGAACAGGCCATCATGGAAACTTTCTATACATTTTAAATTATGCTGGCTGGAAAGATTTTATTAGTATTACTTGAAAACATTTGTTTTGAAGAAATAAAAGAATCTTCAAAAATAAAATATTTTTGATATTTTAAATAATGAATTCACTTCAGAAGGTTCTAACCAACAACAATTTCTTCAATCAGATTATTGATTACTGGTATATGAAAAAATAAGATTTCTTTTTTCTATCAGTACAGGATACATAAAATAGCAGAAGCCATTTTGATGAAAACATCAACGGGACTAGTAGCATTACTTGGACAGGCGCCACCCAGAGCGGGTCTGCCTCACGCTGGCCTGTAGTGCGCAGGTTCTTGACTTCGGGTGGGAGAGATTTCCCAACTCAAGTCCAGGTGGTTGTGAGAGTACAGTTATTAAGGCTGGGGACAGCAAAACAACAGAAGGATTGAAGGCAGAAGTAACAGGGCATGTCTAGGCCAGTGCTCTGCTCTGGCTGCCTGGAAAAGTTTTAAGAAAGGAGTGAGGCAAGGAGGGGTTTCTTTTAGCTCACCAGCAAGCCAGAGAAAAAGAGGGACTTAGAGACAAGATCAAGGGTCAGCCCAGGTTGGGCTGCCGCTACTCACTGTTCCCTGGCTGCAGGTCTCCTTGGAAACTCCCAAGTTTAGGAGAAAATAAAAGGTTCATGCCTGAGAAGGGACATGGGTGTGCTCTAGAGGGAGCCCACACTGAGTCTTTGTCCTGAGAGCTTTTCATCTTTCTTCTGCAGGTGAAAACCTTAGGAGAAGGTTATAGCAGAATATTCACCAGCTTCCCAGCTGCATTTTTAATAGACTGATGGGTCAACATGAGCATATAGGAGTTTTGCAGAATATTCTTTGGTCTGCTTTACTGTTTTACTTTTATCTTGAGTCCTTTTGGCTTTTAATGGGGTTTTTGTTATCTGTTCCCCTGACTTCCTGTGTCCTTGGGTTAGTTAGCACAAAGGACCTTAATTGGGTATCTGTTCTCTATTTCACAAACCAGGGGGATTTAAGCAATGTATTCTTTGGTTAGGGAGGACAGGTAGAAGCCATTCACTCTCAGGTGTCCTTGGTTAGAGGACATAGGTCTTGCAATTCACCACTGGCTCTAAGTTGCTCAAATTGTTTGGCTGTGTTTAATTTTCTTATCTGTGTTTCCATTTCACTTGCCCAGGAATTTTCCTAGCTTCTTACTGTCCTGCGTCAGGAGTATTTCTTCATTATGCCTCTTGGATATTTCCCAGTATCTCTTCAAATAAAGTTCTCTAGTCCTTCAGGTTTGATAATATTGCCTCATAATTCCATCATGGGTATTAATTAGAATGTTTCATATTTTTATGTATATTAACAAATTTTCATCATGACAAAGAAGTTTGTGCTGGATCAACAAAGTATAAGGAACATGTCTGAGCTATGTGAATTAGAAAAAGAATAAACTATTATCTTCAAAATGATAATAATAAATGTGGACTTCGAAATGATTTTCTATAATCTAATTCTAGTTCTAGCATGTAAGCTTTTAATTTAAAGAAGCATTTTTAATAAAAGTATTCTCTGTTATAAATAATCAAATAATCAATAGTTGCTGTTCAGGAGCAAATAATATAATTGAATAAGACATAGAATAAAAAGTGTTATGTTTAAAATATATTTTAGACATTATAACATGAGAAAGTTCAAATGCCTTTCAGAAATACCCTAATAAGAGAAATTGAGAGTTAATGTTAAAAACAAGTTGGTCCCAGCCAGGGCAACAGAACTAGATTGCAAGCCGAGTCTCCAGCCAGGTCCATAGCTGTAGGCAGGTGAAAAGCAACTATACATTGGTGTCTCTCTTCCTTCCCCTCTCTCTGGAAATAATAAATTAAAAAATCTTAATTAAAAAAAAAAAAGAAGAAGAACAGTTCGAAATAAATAAAAACAAGTTAGAAAAATGTGAAACAGTAATCTCCTTTTTAATAGTAATAAATTATATTTTTCTTTTGGGGAACAAGGAAGTTCATTCTATTGAGTCATTAGAAGGAAAAAAAGGAAGAAGCCATGTACCCTTGGGAAAGATGAGATAGAAATAAAACATCCATGTGGCATCCAAAAAGCTAAAAGGATTTATGTTTCACTAAGTCTGGGTTCTTGACAGGTATTCAAAAGAGGAATAACTTTGTTAATGCTGCAGAAGGAAAGTGGCTAGAAGGAATTTGCAGCCTCATTTTTCAAAGATAAGCAACTTATTTTTGGTTGTCTCAGGGTTTTCCAAAGATTAGAAACTTCCTTGCAAGGATAAGGGAAACATCAGTGAGTTAAGAGGAATGAATTCCACACAGTAGGAGCTAAGTAGCACAAATAGTTTCTTTAGATCATGCATATTATTGGATATTTATGTTTGTAATTATTTTCATGGAATAAAATTAATTTGTGTTACTCTACACTTTGTTTGTTAATTGCCTAAATTCTCCATTCAAAGTTTGAAGTACTTATTAAATGTTCAATTGCAACAAAAAATTCCTGGGAAATCATCACTTACTTGTGCAAGAATGTTTAACATTTTAGTTGTTTTTACAGTACAAAGTCATCCTCCAAAATATGGAATTTCACTATTTCTATCATAGATCTTTAATCTAGATCATAAAATATTATCTCTTGGAATTATTATCTTGGTCCCCAAGTGCTATCAGCTCAGCTGTGCCCCTGCCAAGTTAATATGTTGAAGTTCTAACCCCCAGCACCTCAGAATGTGACTGTATTGGACATAGGACCTTGAAGAGGTGATTTCATTCAAAAGGAGTACTACGGTGAACCCCAATCCACTATGACAGGTGTCCATAAAAGAGGAAGAAATTGGGACACAAACAACACAGAGGACCTGGAGGGAAGGTGACCATCTGCAAGCCAAGAAGACAGGCCCCAGAAGAAACCTAATCTGCTAGCTTCTTGATCTTGGACTTCTAGCCCAGAATTCTATGAAAATAAATTTTTATTCCTGAAGCCACCCAGTATGTGGTTCTTTTTTAAAAATGGGAGCCCTAATTAAAGTTGATTTAAAATTTTTCCAAAAGAAAATATATCATTTATTGAATATATTGAACATTAACTAGGTGCAAAATATAGGCAAATATACTTTTGGGCAAAAGTAGGTTTACAGTTCTGAATATGGGGAACACAACATTTATTCTTATATTATTATTTATTAATTGCAGTATTATTTTTTTTAATTTTTATTGTTGTTGTATTACATCCATCTCCTTTTTGCTCCCCTCTGTCGCAGTATTATTTTTCATGCAAATAACTGTCAATCTAACTTTGCCCCATACTGTATGGTTATTTCATTCATAACAAACAAAACCTGAAAGTGGATTAGTACGATCCTTGTTTTAAACATAATAGGACTTTGAGCCCTGGCTTGTAGCACAGTGGATAAGGCACCAGCCTGCGAACCCAAAGGTCACTGGTTCCATTCCCAGCCAGGGCACATAACCCAGCCAGGTTGCAAGCCAGGTCTCCAGCCAGGTCTGTAGCTGGAGGCAAGTGAAAGGCAACCATACATTTATGTCTCTCTCCCTCTCTGTCTCTCTCCCTTCCTCTCTCTGTAAAAATAATAAATAAAATCTTTAAAAACAATATAATAAGACTTTGTTTCAAGTTATGTCATTTGTTAACACTGGTTGCAGCATTTGAATTTACTCTTATACTTTATACCATTCTACCTCCCTGGTATGAACTGACTACACCCCTCACACACTCTTGCTTAATGTCTTACCATTTTTGGAACCCTGGCTTTTGGACTTCTACTTCATAATTTTGCACACTACTCCAAATTTCCTCCATCTGACGCTCCCAATGGTGAAATTTAATAAGAAGTTCAATATAGTGGAAAGAGAACAGACCTGGATAGGATCCTTGAATCAAAGAATCAATAGTTATCATGAATTCACCTTCCCCCTCTGTGGTCCTTTACCTTCACTTGAAGAGGAGTTACATTTAATGTAGAGCTTTTCCCAGGTTTCATGTAAAGTCTATGGACAGTGTCTAGCCTACAACAGATCATAAATAGCCTTTAAAATCTGTAGTTCTATCATAAGACTTTTTAGTTTTCATGATCCTATACTATTAGAACTTTAAGGGTCTTTTTAAAGAACCTTGCAATGCTAGGTCTTCATAATTAAATATTCATCATTTGCATTGTAACATCAACTACAGCAAAGCAAATGACTTTTTGGATTAGTATTCTCAGCCAAGAATTATTTTCTCATTAGGTGCTCCTAAATGGATAATCAATTGTAAAATTACTGAGAGCATGAGTTGTTTCGACTGAGTTGGCCAACAACAGAAGTCAAAGTTAAGAATCATTAAGAAAAAAATTCTATCCTTTATTATTACTTCATTTGTTGATTCACTCACTCAATAAGTAACTAGTGAACAAATGATGTGTGTAAACACTGATATGATGCAGAATTTACAAAGATAAATCAGGAGGATAGAGATAATAAAAACACATAAATATAATTAAAAATTGAGATAAAACGTGAAATTTTTCATAGTAGAATTGCACAAAAAAGTCCCAAGAGCCTCTTGAAGTGATTATTTTTTAACTAACTTGATTAGGGCAGACAACATAGAATGCAAATATTTTAAACAGGGTTGTAAAAAATAAATAAGGGGAGAACCAAGATGACAGAAGAATAAGTGGAGCTACACCAATCTCCACCCAACACCAAATTGGAATTAAAAATTAATTGGGAAGAAATAATCCAGAATAACCAATAGAACACCAACTGGAAAGAAGTCTTATTACCACAGACAGAACAGAAGAGCCGATTCATCACAACATGACCAGTAGGAGGTACGGAGACTCAAGAGGGCTGGAGGGGCTCCCACGGGTGGCAGCTGAAGGGAAAGAGAAACATCTTAGCAGCCAGGGCTCCACCTGAGAAGGGTGGGATCTAAATCCCCAACTATGCTTCCCAGTGCACAGCAACATAGCTGACAGTAAAACAGCAACCAGCTGTGAAAAGCAAAAAGCCACCAGGTTTAGCTGGCTTAACAGAGAGACCTAGTTCTTAAAGTGACAATGTACAAAAATATAGAGGTACCGACCTACCCTGGGCTCCAGCAGAGGGAGGGCAAAGTAGACTAGAGAAGCTTGGGGAAAGTTTGGGTCAGTGGCTTTAAGAGGAGAGCTGAGGGAGCAGCCCGTGAGTCCAGTGCTGCCCCATCCCCCATACAGCCAGCAGACCACTCTTCTCCAAAGGCCAGGAGCCTGAGGAGGACCCACAGCACCACCTATAGGAATGAATCCACCCCACCCAGCAGTGCCTAAACCTGACCTCAGATCACAGGTTGATTGGACTAACAACTGAATTCATCTGCCCTGCCCAGAGGTGCCTAAAACTGACCACTGATCACAGACTGATTGGATTAACAACTAAAGGAGACAAAGACAGTGGATCTCTGCTAGTCTCCAACTGGCTGACTAGACCCAGACTGGTTCACAAGCTGATATCACCAAGTGCAGATCCAAGAAGTAAAAAAAGTACACCTCTACACTCCAGAAGATCACACCACTAAGACAGTAAGTCAAAGCAGACAAATCTAAGAAGCAAAAACAAATAAGAGCCACCTAAAATGAGGAGACAAAGAAATAAACCCTCAGCAAATGGAAAGGAGGAATCCCCAAGAAGAGTGCAAAATGAAATAGAGGCAAGCACCCTATCAGACATGGAATTCAAAATAATGATGATAGAGAAGCTCAATGAGCTCAGTGAGTTCAAAGAAAACTACAAACAACTTCAGAGGAACTACAACGAACTCCAGGAAAGCTACAAGGAACTTACTGAGAACTACACCAGCATTAAAAAGGACATAGAAACCATCAATAAGAGCCAGGAGGAAATGAAGAATACCATTTCTGAATTGAAGAACACAGTAGAAGGAATCAAAAGCGAGCGAGAAAAAGCAGAGGATTGGATCATTGAGCTGGAGGTCAATGTCGAAAATAATTCCCAGGCAGTGCAACAAAAAGGAAAAAGATGGAAAAAGAATGAAGAGGTTTTAAGAGAGCTGCAGGACAACATGAAATGTAATAACATCTGTATCAGAGGGATACCAGAAGGAGAAGAGGAGGAGCAAGGGATAGAAAACCTCTTTGAAAAAGTAATGACAGAAAACTTCCCAACTTGAGGAGAGAAAATGTCATGCAAACTTAGGAAGCACAGAGGGTCCCAAGGAAGATGAACCCAAACAGGCCCACTCTAAGACACATCATCATGAAAATGGCAAATGTCAAAGACAAGGAGAGAATCCTAAAAGTAGCAAGAGAGAAACAGCTAATAACATACAAGGGGGCTCCAATAATGTTATCAGCTGATTTCTCCACAGAAGCACAGCAACCCAGAAGGAAATAGCAAAAAATATTTCAAGCAATGAAAAACAAAGGCCTGCAACCAAGAATACTCCACCCAGCAAGGCTGTCATTCAAAATGGAAGGTGAAATAAGGAGTTTCCCAGACAAAAGAAGTCTAAAAGAATACATTGCCACCAAACCAGCATTGCAAGAGATGCTAAAGGGTCTGCTTTAAGAAGATGAAGAAACAGAGACAGACAGGAACACAGGTACAAAGGTAAGTCAATTAAATGCACCAATCAAAAGACATAGGGCAGCTGAATGGATAAGAACCAACTTTAACCTATGAATGCTTTAAAATGATCTTGTTATAAATAGATTTTACTAAATAAGGTACAATTTTATATATTACTTGTATCTGCATTAATGCAGGTTAAGTTTTCTTAGATTGGAATCACTTCACAATATGGGAAAATCAGGTTACTTGCAGTAACTCAGGAAAATTTAATGCAATTAAGGAAGAAGAAAAATGTAAGAAAATGTGGATGTATATTACATAGAAGACATGCTATCTTTCTTATTGACTTTTACAAAATATGTGCTTATTTGTGGGTGTGTAATATATAGATTTAGTTAGCAATTTATGTTTTAAATAGCAACCAACTAGTCATGGGTGTGTTGTGAAATCAGTCAATCTTTAGGTTAGAAAAGATGCTGAGAATGAAGACCAATTTGGATGGAAGTTGCAAACTACTAAACTATATGATTTGTGTACAATCATAAACAATATAATTCTCATATTAACATGTAAGTTAGATGAGATTCCTTTCAACTAAGTCATGGAAATATACATTTCCAGTTATGAAGGCCCCAAACTGAGGATGCTTGGGAAAAGGAATTAATGCTATAGTAAACTTTATTATTGAAATGTAAACATACCTAATCTCTACCTCAACAGACTCTTAAATAGTTCAGGGGTTAGTTTAGGACCACATAGGAAGTCAACCACAAGTTCAAAAAATAGCTGGAATACTATTCTACAAAATTATTTAAATCCTAGGGATTTTTATTTTTTACCTCAACTTAGTAGACATAATAATTTCTACTCTGGGGACCAAGCTGAGCACTGCAATTGCCATTATTTCTGAAGGCTTCAACTTGTAAAACACATGTAGAGGAAAAACAGAGGGTATTGAAAGAAGTAAGATCTGTGCACAGCATAAATAAATAAATAAATAAATCTACTATTTAAGAAGGAAAACTCAAAAAATAATAAATTAGTTCCAGTCACTTAAAATAAAGTTGAGTTGTATTATTGGAGGGGGGAGGATCTGACTCAAAAACAAAATCATATTTTTTTCTATGGGTTTGGCATTGTCTCTATGACAACTTTCACAAAAGTGAGTTCTGCAATACACCATTTCTGTGATATATTTCACAAAAATAGCATTCCAGAGTATAATAAGTATTAAAGAAGAAAAAACTGCTTAATCTTGCTACAATATATCTAAAACACTATCATTTAACATGTAATAATTATGTAAGCTATTGGCATATTTAAAATTTTTTATATTAACTTCAAAATCCAGTATGTACTTTAAATATGTGTAAAAAAATATGTATGAGTGTAAATGTATTTTTGCGTATGTATAATAATATTACAATTCATAGTAGTTAAAAGAGTAATTCTTTAAACAAATGAATTAATGTAGGCATTTTGGAATAATGAAAAGAAAACTTTGTATTAATATGATTTGAGAAGCTGACAGAAGGTAGTAATTAAATGGATAATTTTCTGGATGTGAAAGGGAAAAAAAAAGTACACATTGGTGGTTACAGAATAGACAGGGGGATGTTGAGAACAAAATAAATAGAGAAGCCAAAGAACTTATATGCATGACTCATGGACATGAACTAAGAGGGGCATTGCTGGAGGGAATGGGGTACTGGGTGGAGGGGGCAAAGAGGAAAAAAATTGGGACAACTGTAATAGCAAAATAAATAAAATGTATTTTTAAAAAAAGATGAATAATATTTAGCCCTAAGCAAAACAGGGATATTGGAGGAAAAACATATGTTTTTAATGGAGGCAAGAAGGCACAGGGCATATGCTCAAGTATTCAGGATTTCTATTTAGCTATAATGTAGCTATCCTGATGAAAATTAGGTGAAAATTAGCTTGAAAGCCATGACTTTCTTGAATGCTAAATTATGAAGTTTAATTTATTCTAAATGAAATAGAGAATAATTGTAGATTTGAGGGCAGAGGGGCATTACTTAATCAAAGCTGTGACATTTCTTTAAGTTACTCTCATTCTCCAGGCTGCTCCAGCAAGGGGAAAGATTAGCTTCTTATGTGAGATAGAGACCACTCGATTTCTGATCCTGTACCCAATTTTGGTAAATGTAAACCTCCATTAAACATCCTCCAGATCAGGAGCTTTAGTCTTTTACATATAGACAGATAGCATTTAGAAATTCTGTAAACTAGGTATAGTGCTGAAAATACATCTCTCACACACATACACATTTCTCTTTGATTATCTTTCTGTCATGTTTTAAAATGTGTGTCTATGGAGAAAATGTTACATTAATGCCTTTATATCTTTGCTGTAAATAGCATGATATACTACTGTGCATACATATGTGAGTGTAGGCATTATACAATATCTCATTTAGAATAGCTTCTGATATAAATCATTAAAAAACTAACATCTGTTTGGTATCATTTATACTAGGCATAATATAATTTTTTCTGTTTTTTTTTTTAATTTTTTTGTTGTTGTATTACATCCATCCCCATTTTGTTCCCCTCTGTCCCCCTCCCCACCCACCCATTCCCCCCAAAGTCAATCCCACCTGTTGTCCGTGTCCATGGTTCCTTTATACTAGGTTCTTGTCTAAGCTGCTCCCCTTAGGCATAATATAATTTGAAGTTCAAAACTATCAAATAAAAATAGTAAATGAAAATTAAATTATTTTTTATTTAATTTCATTGTAAAATCTGGTCATAAAACTATAGTATTAGAGAGTGGCAGACTTTGTTTGTCAATGGTAATCTAAAGCCATTAAGATTCAAATGTCTCTAACCTAAGAATGCATCACATAACGTTGGGTTTCCTCATGGTTGAAGGAGCCTAGAAATTAAAGCTATCCTGAATCAAACCCTTTCTAGGAAGCACCCTACAAGACAGCACATTCCATTTCCATAGAGCTGCTCCTAACTAGAAAGACCTTAACACAACCATGTTTTCTAGCAATGAAAGCTGTTCTGTAGCTTGTCGTTCAGGAAGAAATTGAAGCAGTACCTGGGACAGATGATACCACCCATTCATAAGCATGTGTTTGTTTTTTAATATAGTACAGGGGTCATGAACAAATTCTTTCCCATCAGCATGCAGCTACATGAAACTAATGATGTTTCTCTGTGCAGCCAACCGCTAGATTTCATCTTGTGTGCACTGAGGTGACAGAAAAAAGAATTTTTATTTTTGGAGGTCTCCTTTTAAAATCCTCATAATCCCCTGCATTTCCTCTGCTATTAAAATCTTTAGCTGAAAGGAAATTGTTGGTTCTCTGTTCAGAAATAGAATATCTGCAATGTTTAGTAACACTATTTTTTTTTTTTTTTTTTTTTTTTTTTTTGCTGTTTGTATAAATAAAAAATATACACGTGAGTAGTTATTTAAAAAACACATTTGTCGAATGGCAGCCAGGGGTTCTAGAAAAAGGCTCCTGCCATGAGACATCTTCAGCGAAGCTGCTGATCTCCGCTCCTTTAAGTGCTCTGGACAAAGATTGAAAGCAGAAAATGAGGTTGTTTCCTTGTGGCAGAAAATGTTTTCACCTCTCAATAAATAATTCCTGAAGTGTTTGAATGAACTTCAGGAAAGCAAACTAATTGGACAGGAAGCTTCCTTCATCTATGTCAAAATTTTGATTCACAATCAAGTTTATTTTTGATTCCTTGATCTCAGTGTTCTTGGGAGGAGTATATTAAAATGTCCAATTACAATTTCTGATTTATGTTTACCATATAGTTCTGCCAAAAAGGCACTTAATATATTTTGAAGTCATTTATGCATGTTTGTGATAAATGTAACTTCATCTCTTGTTCTTTTTATACGATTTATTTTCTTTAACCCTATTTTTTCACCTTAAATTCTATTTTTAATTATAAATATTGTTAACTCCATCTTTATAATGGTTTTATTTGCCTGGTGTTCTTTTCAACCCTATTCTTTTTAACTTTTAATATATTTTTAAGAGATAATTTTCAAAAGATTGTTATGTTTTATTTTTTTTTCTTTCCTTTTTTCTTTGTCTATTTTTTAAAATTTAGGGGTCCCAAAATCTGAGTTTGACACTAAGGCCTGTATATATGCATACATGCATATATATACCTACACACACACACACACACGCACACATATATGTGTGCGTATATATATATATATATATATATATATATATATATATATAATTTCAACCTAAAAGTATCTTTCTAATTTATAAATGAAGCTGATGGATACTTACTTGAAAGTACTCTTCAGTTAGGATTCATATATGTTGTTTTATTTTATACTTTAATCATACTTTCCATTCTTTTTTTTTTTTTTTCCAGTTATGAGTTCATTGGATAGACTGACTCGTCTTCTGGTTTCAAAGTTATATATATGCCTTACATTTTTCAGAAATTATCCATTGTCCTTTTTCTTTTTGTTCTTTAGATTCATATTTTATTTACTTCTCTTCAACTTGGTTGGTTTTTCTCCAGATAGTAGCTTAAATCTGCCATTAAATGCAAATGTATCTAGTGAACTTTAAAATTTCGGTTGTTATTTTTTAACTCCAGAACTTCCAGTAACAATTTCTGTTTTTAAATGGTTTCATATATATATATATATTTATACACATACACTCATATGTGTTTATGCATATATATATATATGCATGATGGGGAACGCCCAAACCCCCAATAAACACAATTATCTTCTGGATAGTTAGCCCATTCTATCCTGGCTAGGTGAGTGTTCTAGGAGCCCATTTGTATCAGTGTACCAGCTGGCATTGTTGTGAGAGGCTGTGCTCAGCTTCAGTGTATTATTTTAAGAATAGTTTAACCCATTTGCCCACTTCATGATGGGTGATTTATAAACTCACCTGCCCACACCAGGCTGAGTGTTCAGCAGTTTTTGACCAAAAATGGCATGACCTCTGTGCTCCACCCTTTTATTCACCCAATATCACCTAAATGACTTTTTCTTTGTTTCCCTGGATGAAAAAAGTCCTTAAAGGGAAACATTTTGTTGATGAGGAGGAGGTAAAACAAAAAATGGCGAAGCACTAAAAGACATCAAAATCCACAAGTTCAAAACTGTTTTTAAGCAATGGAAAAAAACATCTCCATAGGTGTATTGCATCAAATGGAGAAGACTTTGAAGGTGACTGAAGTTTAAACCTGTAAGAATAAATACACAATTGTTATAAACATATTTTGTTTGCTTGGGTCCCCATTTGTGCATCTGCATCTGTATATTTGATGACATTTTTATCATAACTTCCTTGTACTTTTTAAGGGGCAGTTTCCAAGCCTTGGTTATACTGATGTAGTGGGAAATGCAGCCCAGTGCTCTTGACACACCTGCCCCAAGAGTACCCAGGTTAGAGTTTCCCTAGCAAGGAGCTTGAGGAAAGTGCATAAGGGAGGGATTCATGGTTCCAATGCCATGGACTATCAATGTTTAGTACATTTCCTTTCTTTCTTTCTTTCTTTCTTTTTTTTTTAATTTTTTTTGTTGTTGTATTACATCCATCCCCTTTTTGCTCCCCTCTGTCCCCCTCCCTACCCACCCATTCCCCCCAAAGTCAATCCCACCTGTTGTCCATGTCCATGGTTCTTTTATACTAGGTTCTTGTCTAAGCTGCTCCCCTTCTTTGCCTCTGCCTCCCCGCTCCCCCCAACCCTGTTCCCCCTGACCACTGAAGGCCTATTCCTTGTATTCATATACTTGGTTCTGTTTTGCTTGTTGTTAGTTTTGCTCATTATTGTCCCGTAATGGATGAGATTATATGATATTTGTCCTTCACTGACTGGCTTATTTCACTAAGCATAATACTCTCCAGTTCCATCCATGTTGTTGCAAAGGGTACAAGTTCCTTCTTTCTTTCTGCTATATAGAATTCCATTGTGTAAATGTAGTACATTTTCTTGAATTAATGTTTCCTGTATACTCATACCTGTATCTATTCCTGCCCTTAGAAAATTTTCAGAGACATTCAATGATTTATTTTTGTGATTTTCACAGCTACATTGTTATTTTATTAGGGAAATGATCCACCAAGTTTATTCCTCTGCCATTCTGGTCTTGCCCCCACCACATCCTTTTGGATGAGTATTTAAATTTGCACAGTGCTGAGCATTCTATGGAGGTTGTATGTAGCAGGCATAGGAAATGATGCTGAAAGATACATGACTGCTACATGGCAAAGGACATTGAACTCATATTGGGGATTAGGGCTTGATCCCATGGAGGAAAGAAAGCCATCCAAAAACTTGAAGTAAAATAGCGTTATAATCAGATGTGTGGGATGCTGGAAAAAGACAATTAAAAACAAAATCCTCTGCCAACCCCAAAGTTATCCAAAAATAAAAATAAAAAAGGAAAAGAACAGTTCTATTATTAAATAAGTATTAATCTGAATTGTGATACACGTGCCAGGCAATCTGTTAAAAGGATTACAAAGACGTAAAAAAAAAAATAAACAAACAAAAAATACCCCAAACTCATCCTATTCTATAGCCAAACAGATATAAGCCACTACATATATGCTCTCAAGATAAACAATAACTAGTCTCCAGCTCAGAGGACTTGACAGCATCATTGATATCACACATAGTTTACTTTAAATTTTACTGGTAATTGGGGTGATCATCTAGGTTATCTTACTGGCTTTATCTAAAGGAAAAATGAGTTCTCAGATCTTCATGACAAGAGGTTTACAACTTGAAGCCAGGTACCACCTAAAGTAAAGCTGGGCTCTTATTTCCCCACGGAAACTGGGAAATTGGGCAGTTAAATTCATTGATAATTTTAAAGATGATAGCTCCAAGTCCTTGAGAAAAGCATTTATGTTCTTTAAATTGGCAAAAAGTCTTAGCTCTTTAACAAGATTTACATATATCTCAAAGATTCAGAGAAATAACATATTTTTTTCTAAAGGCAATGGTCTAAGACACAGGATCAAGGAAAAGCCTCTCCCTACTTACATAAGGAAAAACAATTTTATTTTAGATGTCTTTTTACATTTATAATCACAGATTGTTTGGTTCAAACTGTGAAGGTTTGTGACATTTGTTTATTATTCACTAATCTTGGAAAAAAATCATTATAAAATGTTTCTCCATAAAAAATATTCTTTCTTTTTTTTTTTTCCCCCTATTTATTCGCCCTATTGCTGACCTGATCTTATTAAAGGCCTAGCACCATATTCTGGCAGAACTGAACATGTGAAGCGAATCCATTTCCTTCCACATTTATGAGAGCAACAGTCATTATCTCCTACAAATCTGTGATTTTTGTTTATATCTTAACTCAAAAGTAAAATATTTCTCATAGTTTCTTTTAGATAGCTTTCTTTTTCTTTTCATGATTTATATTTAATATTCTGTATTAAAATAGACTATTAACATCAGATTCTTAGAGCAAATCTATAACTAGATGTCATACACCTTTTAAAATAATTCTCAAATTTGTCTGCTCTATTGAGTACAAAATAACTAGTTTTTGGTAGACTATTATGATAGACTTCTATAGTATTTGCATAGTAACTAGCTAATTATTAAAACAATGCTTTGAGCAGTCAGGATAAATCAAATTATGCATATTGTACTGATAAGGATTTTGAGACTCAGAAATCTTGAGCAACTTTCTGAATGTAGAGGAACACATTCAGCTGAAATTAAAGCTTAGCATTCCTGATGCCCAGTGCCTAAAACTTTCCACTACATCACATCAGCAAGGTTTCTTTCAATTTTTATGTTACAATTTATGTGGAAAACTAAGATACTAGAACTCAAAATTATATTGGAGCTTCCATTCTATCACTTCAATGTATTTAATAAAGAATGAAACCACATTAGAAAAACTATAATAAAGAGGAATATTCCACTCACTAGACTTCATCTCAATGAGTAGTTATCCTTATCCAGACAAGATTCTTCTGAAAGTTGGAGAATCAACAAGGCTGATGAATCATTGATGAATATATGGCGTAGACTATCAACAAGATGATACTACAACACAATTCTGTTAATAGGTACACCCTGGTGAAACAAAAAAAAGCTAAATAAACAAGCATTTTGATTAACAGAGGTTCTAACAGATACCTCATGCTGCAAAATATGCACTTTTAATTAAGGTACTATGGGTAAAAAATAATAGCTGGAGATATGACAGTTTGGGAGAGGAAAATATTTACAAATATAGTAAAATATAAAATTCTGTGAATAACAATGATTGGGTTTACAAACCAATGAACAATTATAAAGTGATGAGATAATACAGTATATTACAGAGTCTTACTACACTTAGTTACCAGGTGGTATGGCAAAATTATCAACCACTCTAAATTTTAATTTTCTTATCTGTAAGCTAGGAATAATAATAGATATTATCAATCTTAGATGACAGGTTAGAATTAAAGAGATAAGCTATGTAAAGTGGTTGGCAGTAATAGTGTTTAGTAATGTTAGTCATCCTATTCAACAATTTTATTCACTCCTTGCTCTTGATTTAAATATAGTCTATTAATAATAACATAAGCAATGAATATGATAAAAAGTATGAGAAGATTATTTCCTTCATCTTATTTTAGGAGCCAGCTTTGTTTTCTGTCTTGTTACCTTAATTAGAGATTTGAGTCTATAGCTCTGGTTTACAGTTTATAGTTAGCGAATACTTATAAAAGATGGCATCTGCCTTGCTTTTAACCCAAAGCCTTGGTTTAGCAAAGGCCCTCAAATGCTGAAAACAGCATTCATGAAATATTTTACAGAAAAAAAAATTTTTTACTGAGATATAATTGACATATAACAATGTACAAGTTTAAGGTGTACATGCTAATTTCCACACTAATCTATTACAATATGATTATTGCTGTAGTGTTAGCTAGCACCTCTGCCACATTATGTAATTATTTATTATTTTGTGGTGAGAACAATTAAGATCTAATTTCTTAGTAATTTGAAGTTTATAATACAGTATTATTGACTATATTCACTATACTGTGCATTAGATGCCCAGGGCTTCTAGTTACAAGTTTGTACCTAAAACAACTATTTTTCAATTTCTTCAATTCTTCAACTCCCACCTTCAACCTTTGGTAAATCCCCCACCTTCAGATTCTGGTAACCATCATTCCACTCTGTTTTCACAAGTTTCATTGTTTTAGAGTAGTTTCTACAAATAAGTGAGCTCATACAGCATTTGTCTTTTGCTGTCTGGCTTATTTCAGTTAGCCTTATTGTCCCAATGGCAGGATTTCCTTCATTGCATGACTGAATGATATTCCAGTGTGTGTGTATGTGTGTGTGTGTGTGTGTGTGTGTGTGTGTGTGCATGTGTGTGTGTTTATCTTCTTTATCCATTCATTCATTCTTGGACATATAGGTTGTTTCTGTATTTTGACTATAGTGAATAATGTTGCAATAAACATGGGGATTTAGGTATTTCTTTAAGATCCCACTTTCATATACTTTGGATATATATTCAGAAGTAGAACTTCCAAATAACACTGTGGTTTATTTCTGATTTTTATTTCTACTTTTTCATTGTGATTGAACTAACTTACATGCTCACCAACAGTGTGCAAAGGTTCCCTTTTTCCACATCATGGAAATATATTTGTTACCCAAGGAATTTTTACAATGATGCCAGGCTTAATGAGAGTTTTCTGAATATATCTGGGAAAAAAATGATAAAGTATAAAATAAAATGAACCACAAACAGTTAATCCTGAAAAGCACACCAAGAATTTCTGGAGGTCATGTATTTATTGAAGCATAATTTCTAATAGCCAAGATATAGAAACAACTAAGTGCCCATCAACATACAAGTAGATAAAAAACTGTGGTACATGTATGCAATGGAATATTATTTGGCCATAAAAACAAATGAAATCTTATCATTTGCAACAGCATGAATGGATCTAGTGGTATTATGCTCAGTGAAATGAGTCAGTTAGAGAAGGCAAATATCATAAGATATCACTTATATGTGAAATCTAAAGAACAAAATAAATGAAAATACAAAATTGAAAGACTCATAGTGGGTGGATTCATAGTTGCTAAAGAGAAGGGATTGGGGACTGGGTGAAAGAAATGAAGGGATTAAGTCAAATTTGTAGTTATCAAACAGTCTTGGAGATATAAAGTAAAACAAAGGGAACATCATCAATAATATTGTAATAAGTATGTATGGTGGCTGTTGGGTACTGAAAATATTAAGAACATTATATAACTTAATAATTGTCTAACCACCAAGCTGTACACTAAAATCAATACAAAATAAATTGAAAGTAACCATAAAAAGAAAATATAATTCCTAGAGGTTAGTGTTTCTAATTCAAATATGAATAGCAGGCAGGCAAGTTATAGGAAAGATGAACGGTGAGGCAAATGAGAAAGAGCACAGCCCTTCTAAGACAGCTTTTATCAGCTTCATCCAATTTTTGCCATTAGTACACTGGACCCAGCATTGTCATATGTTCCTATTTTTCTAAATAAATGAGATGCATATTTATGTATACTTTTTTGTATTTCCAATGATGTCAACTCATATAGAAATGTCAAGAGTAAATCTTTGGCTAGTAATAGCCAAGAGACAGCTAATTTATTAATTCTGAGCTATCTAGCTAGTCAATCGCTTCACAAATGAGAAAACTGATGCTAAGAAAAGTGCCTGCATGATCAATTTCAATCTATATATGCAAAAAAATCTATGTGTAGCAAAACTTAATAACAGCTGAGATGGAGGTAAAATTCTTTAATCTAAAATGCAACATGATATTCTTATAGTCTTGCTCTATGAAAATCAACTTTTCATCAAACTCACCTTTGTTATTCTTCTATATCCATTTTAATATATAGTCTACTAACTTTTTTTCACGCTATTTCCTTTTTTTTTTCACCTGGAATCTGCTACTCATACCTCTGCATTTTAAAATACTGGTTGTTTTCTCAAGATCACACACAATGTCATTTTTCTGAGGGCAGAGACCATGAATCACTTATTCATTGCTTTATCCTTTGCACCTTTCACAGGCCTGAAGCAATAAATATTTATGGGATCAATGAGTGTATGGTTGACTGAATGAGAGAATATTAAGCCCAGCCATCACTGGTGGTTCCATTTTCTTTAAACCGTGGAATTCCATACATTTGTAATGGCACTTGTCTTAAAGGGCCTGGTTGTATTCTCTTTTAGTAAACTCAAGAAGGGATGTCTTATTCAAACTGTTTTGTCAGTGTTAAAGAGAACAAGTCTTTTTAAAGTGCAGGAAAATTAGGGCCAGTTTTCTTAGAAGTTTGGGTCCCAAGAGTGAATTGTGGGAATTAGAAAAAGTCTCATTTAAAAACATGTGTTTAAAGGGCCCAGAGGCATATGAAAGAATGCTCAACATCGCTAGTCATCAGAGAAATGCAAATTAAAACTGTATTAAGATACCACCTCACACCTGTCAGAATGGCAATCATCAGCAAATCAACAAACAACAAGTGTTGGCGAGGATGCGGGGCAAAGGGAACCCTCATACACTGTTGGTGGGAATGCAGGCTGGTGCAGCCACTGTGGAAAACAGTATGGGGTTTCCTTAAAAAACTGAAAATGGAACTGCCTTTTGATCCAGCAATTCCA